>JAGFPH010003466.1:122855-136455 GCA_018207615.1 Philaenus spumarius
ATTGCGCCATTCCGCATATTGGGAGTATCTTCAATACACAAAGAATTTCGCCATTCCGCATATTGGGAGTATCTTCAACACACAAAGAATTGCGTGCTTCGCACGCCAACCCCACGGTAGAATTCACCACATGGCTTTGAACCGGGTATTTTACGTTTTGATCGATTTTGGGGGAACCAATCGCTAATAAAGTTGGGTAAAAAAACAAAATGTGCAGAATAACATCCTACGTTTATATTTGTAGAAAACCGTCAAAAACAAATTTATTTTCGTAGGAAAAATCTAAAAAAATAGTTACTTCCGGTCAAAAAACGTGCTTCCGATTGTTGGATTTTTTTGGCTAACGAACTCGTCCGAGCGACGTAGACAACCAACATGTGTACCACATTTGAACCAAAACGGACTTAAAATGCAGCCGCTAGAGTGCGAACACATATATATATACATATGATTTTTAACCCTCCAAGTGCTGATTAAATCACTTTAAAGTGCTGTGCCACTTTTTAGCATCTTGCATGGTTAGTTTAACAATTATTTTTTATATGAAAGAATATATTTAAATAGCATGTATTATATATCAAATTTTTCAAAACAACATGTTCTATAATCTAAAATAAAAATAAAACACTTAACCACTAGGTGTTAAAAAATAACTTCCTTTGAGTGTTGGAGTAAACATTTTTTTTTTGACTTTGTAGAATGTCTTAAAAAAGTAGTAGGCCTAATTAATGTAAAATCCAAAATATACAAATTGTTCTAATTTTAGTTTTAAATAAGAAATGTATCACAAAAAACATTTTAATCTAAAACATTTAGGCTACTAAAAAATAAAAAAATAACACATAGTAAGGTAATTTTTGAGATAAATGCATTATGCAGTACATGAATAAGTATTTGTATACCATTTCACAAATAAACCATGTTGAGTCCATCTTGATCACTAATATGAGGCCACAAATGCTAAAGGTCTAATATAATAATAAAATAGTAAGATATGTAGGGATGTTTATCGACCGACTAAACAACCTTAGTCAGTTGCATAGTTTTTACACAAACGTACCTATAAGCCACAGGTGACAATATTGTCATCTGTTGTTACTTTTTTTCTTCCAAAGATGACAAACTCGCCCTGCCTACTAGATAGAGAATTCAATTTACTTTCATTATATGTGAAGAGCAAGTTTATCCGATAACTATTAGCTTTGATATATCGATTTAACGAACTATCGCACTGTGCGACGATAGCACTTTCAAATGGTCTGAACAGGTCGCACAGTGCGATAGTAGCACTTGGAGGGTTAATGACACCCCAAAACGTGTTCTGGAGACCATGATCTGTGCTCATTTGCTACTCCCGACCTTGGGTCATAAGGGCCACTGCAATAACTAATTTTTCCTATGGAAATTCGCTAATAAATGAAAACAATTGTTATTAGTGTCAAATCCATAGTGATCATGGTCGCTGAGTTGAATAGTGACACTCCAGGAATATTATAAATATTAACAATTACCGTAAATTTTGAACGCCAAGAAATAAACGTATGGTATCGTTGGGAATCAAATGAAAGTTTACATTTTTAGGATATCAAACTTGTTCCCTGAAAATTAAATTTGAATAAAATATATTTTTATATTTTTTAGTATTGTACCAATATATGGACTTTTTTGTTTCAGAGCGTTTGAGGAACCAAACGATGCCGTCATTGATACAGTCGATGCCGAAGTACAGCAAGTGCTGCAAGAGGTCGCTGCAAATGTTCCTGATCACGTTTTCCTACCGGTGAATCAGAATATTTCAGACGAAGAGGACATATTCTCAGCCAAGGATAACAATACAGGTAAACCAGGCTCTGTTTTGTGTATCTTGTTATAAATGTATATATTTTGAATTGTTCAATTCCTCATAAATTATACAAGTTTAATTAAAATCCAAGTAACATTAAAAGCGGTCCTCCTCCTTTCTAAATAAATAGATAAACGCTTTACCATTTTAAGTTATTCGACCTTGCTTCTCTACGTCACGTACGCTAGAACCTAACATCAAAGAGGTATCTACCAAATGTCGAGTTCGTAAGTGTACGAAGCAATGTCAATGACTACTTACCAATAAGACGAACAGTTTAAATGGGTAGGATTCAGACCTGGAAAGTAGGTAAACAAGAGAGTTTGCGCCACCAGTCGCTAAGAGCTCTCAGAGCGCGATTTGGTGGCCGAGTGTGGGACAAGGATGGAAAAAGGAGGAGAGACAGAGAGGTCCGACTATCATGTGACCGAGACCGTCGAATCCTAGCGGCCGATGACGCAACACACACATTTATACCTGCTTCCCTTGTCTGAATTTTTACTTTCTCCACCCTATACGTAGTATATGGAGAAAGTATTGTTTTCGTAAAAATGTTCGAATTTGAATTTTCAGTTGAATTATCTGTTTTGGTGCTCCCAGAACCCCAAAAAATTGTTTAGTGCAATTATCTGTGTTGGTGCTCCCTGAACCCAAAAATATTTTTAGTGGAATTTTTTGTTTTGGTCCTCCCTGAACCCAAAAAAGTGTTTTTAGAGTGGTGTGTGTGTCTCTCAGTCTGTCTGTATGTATACACGACCAGAGAGGACACTATTGGTCCGATTTTCATGAAATTTGGTATGTAGGTACTAAACCCTAATATCTCCAGGCGTTTTTTTAATTTTTTTGGAATTTTTAATTTTTAAGGGTAATTTACCCCTAAAAACCCATAAAAAACCGACAAAAATGCAAATTTCTCAAAAACGGCTCTAACGATTTTGATCAAATTTTCAGTATTTATAGAACTTAAGATGCCAAAAAAATGACACCACCCGCTTTTATCAAAACTTCGTCGTTTTATAATTATGGGTAAAAAATAAACAAGTTTGTGTTGTCAATCTAGCATCGCGGCGGCGGCCGCACGGGGTAGCACCACGGTAGCGAGCACGGCCAGTAATTCAAAGGTCGCGCGATCGAATCCCGCCTGGGACAATAATTTTTTTATACGATTGACGTAGGTAGAATATTATTTTTTTGTTTTGTTCTAAAAAGTAGTAAATAAAATGATTAAAAACAATATTATTTTGACTACATTAAGTTGGGAGAAAGTTTGTGTCAGTTAACTGATACCGTTTATTTACTTTGGAACTTTTCGTCTTATTGATATGTAGTCATTGGTTATGTTTCGATGTTTTCTCGCGGTTTTAGTCGTACGATTTGTAAAAATTATTTCTTGGAGAGCTCCTAATACCTAATGAGAAATGAGATCCTACCTATAGATACATTTTCGATTTTCGGTTCGTTTACATGTATAAATAGGTGAAATAATGCGAAATCGGTATTAGTGCAGATGTTGCATTAGTTATAATATAAATACACAGAACTTTACTTTTACTTTCTCACTATACTATAGTATAGAAAAAGTATAGTGATCCCAAAAAAAGTCGATGTTGAGATTTTTGTGGAAATATCCGTTTTGGGACGCCCTGAGTCCAAAAAGTGGTTTTTACAAAATGTATGTCTGTATGTATACAAACCTAGAGCGAAAACTATTCGATCGATTTCAAACAAATTTGCACCAGACATGTCAAGTAGGCCTCTATAGATGCACGAAAAACGGGTTTGAAAAATGTTGAAAAAACAACCTCCTTTTTGGCAAAAAAACCCCAAAAAATCAGTTATTATATTTTTTATAAAAAAACGGCTTTAACGATTTTGATAAAATTTGGCTTATTTGTAGCCTTTAATGTACCCGACCATATGCAAAAAACTGCATCTTTCTAAACATTCTCGTTTAGCTAATAATAATAACAGATTTTTGGGGGTTTTTTTCCATAAAGGGGGTTGTTTTAAAAATTCTTCAAAACCTTTTTTCATGCATTTATACAGGCCTAATTGACGTGTTTGGTGCAAATTTGTTCGAAATCGATCGAATAGTTTTCTCTCTGGATTTGTATACATACAGACAGACATTTTGTAAAAACGAGTTTTTGGACTCTGAAAAACCAAAATCCTAGAAACCCCCTCACACAAAAAAATAAATTATTAAATTATTTTAAAGATATATTATTAGTTTGTTAACTGAATTTTTTGAATAACTGTAACAACTGTTTTTGTATAATTTGAACCTATTACCAACTGTTTAGAAAGAAAAACAAACTACGAAAGAAACACCGAGCAAATATCAAGGGCACAATATTTTGTTGTTATTAATTCATTCAAAATTAGGCCGACAAGTTTATAAAATTTCACTTAAAAATTGAGACGTATTGAACGATAATATTTTACATTTACAAAAAAATGTTCTGCGCTTTATCATTATCAGCGTATAGAGCCTGTTTACCTCATTTCGCGTAATATGGAAATTAGGTAAACGATGATGGCGAAGCGAGGTCCGAAACAAGTCATTTACCAGCTGATTTCCCGCAAACAGCTGTTTAAATGCAAGACACGAGCGCGGGAATGTGTGGCTGCTCCTAGAAGGGACTTTACGAGGTAACTAACAATTATTTTATACAGTTCAATGTACTCGCAGATTTATACTATAGTCTGTCAGTGTGCCCTCGTGTTTCGAAATAAGGTCTTTATGTCTTCTTTACTTTCTTGTTTTAATCAGTCTTTTGTTTTTATCTGATCTGTTGGAAAGTAATTAATTCTTTTTGGAATGTTTACTGTGCACGCCTGGTAGTGAAATAATACACAGTAGACAATTCGTGTTTTATACATTTACTATTAATCCCCCGTGAAAAACCACATGCTGATTAATTAGATACACATCAGAAATACATCACTTTTAAAAATACTACTTAAAAACAACAGATTTTGTCTAGGCCTACCTAACCATGCTGGCGGGGATTTTTAACTCGGTAAATGTGTACAATTATAAGGATTATAAAACTGTAGGGCTATTTGTTTAAATTTTTTACTTAAATACGTTATTATATATTTAAAGAAAGATAAAAATACTATCTTTTAATTGCTTTTTATTTCATATTGATAGATCAAATGATTTAGAAGTTATTAATATTATAAAGAAATTAATTATCGAATATGTTTATGTGTTATATGAAGATGTACGAATGTTTCCGAAGTTAAACGAATAGGTATCTCTTCTTTAAATTTGTATAAACAAATATATTCATGATAAAACGTTGTATTTATATATAGTTTATAACCTCAAAGCAAATATTATAACGTATATTATAGCATACATTAGGTCTATAACTCATATTTAAAAAATCAACTTCACAAGAAGTTAAACGATACCCCAAGTTGTAAACATAACCCCAAACTATAATCTACACTGGGTTTGTTTACAGATGATGGGTGAAATCAGCTGTTATTTGTATGTACGTATGGACGTACACTCGCTTTTATAGGAGTTGATTTCATAAATTCTGGGCAAAATAAACCGCTGTATACGGTATTTATATTTTTCTAATAAATTTGGGAGCGGTGATAGCTCAGTTGGCAAAACGGCGTTTCAGTACGCCAACAGTAATTGGCGTTGTCTTATCTCGACAACCATCGAAAGTGAGGACTTACACACAATCAATCAAGAAAATTATTTGTATTTCCATATAAAATATATACAATTTTATTGAAAAAGTTGGCAACCATTACGGACTGATAGATATGTTTTACCTCTTATTTTTGCCTTCGGTAGCTACATCATTTGATGAAGAAAAAAAGTAATTTTTTGTCACCTTGAAAATGTTTTGTAAATTTTTTTATTTTTGTTCACAGAACTTAATTACCACTATTTTGACACGAGAAAAACATCGCTAAGGTTTAAAATTTACTTAGCGTCAGTAGACGTTCAATAGAGAGGGTCTATTAATATTTTCCAGAAGGGTAATCTCTGGAACTACTGAACGGATTGAAAAAATAGTTTTACTAGTAAAAAGCTACACTATCCCTGAGTAACATAGGCTATAATTAATTTTGATAAAAACATTTTTTTATGTCAATATTTGTAAATTTAGTCGGAAAAAAATTCTTATTTTAGGCCTAGACTGATGAACCAACTCATATTTCTTGAACGTATTTACATTCATTACCATAACAACCAATGGAATAAAATAACAGATAAAACAGCTGTTCGCTCTAATGTTTCCATTAACAGCTGATTTCAAACTTTAAAGCAATTATGTGCATTTCCAATTTTTAGGTTAGGTTTTTATTAAAGAGTAGACCTGACCTTGATGGTTCTTTTAAACTTTATTATAACTGCTGTTATAAAATATACGAAATAATTTGATTTGAACATTTAACATTATTTACCATACTTAGCTTTGGGGTTATTATTAATCTACACCTTTATTATAAAGAAAACGTAACATGATTTTGTGTGTAGAAGGTTCCAACGGGGTTGGCTTGCGGAGCACGCAGGGGTTTCCCCTAGTAATAATATAATAAGACAAACCTTATTGTATAATTTTGTATACTAATGGCTGATGAAATAAAATCAAATTCCCATGAACGAATTCTTGCACTTTTCCGATTTATATTCACGAATTTAACAATTTGCTCAAATCAGGATTTCAACTGACATTTCTAAACGTACTATATACTAAATGCATTTTCTATCCAGAGTTTGGTTTTAAATCAAACCGCAGCTAATGAAATTTCTCCAACAAATCGTCTGAAACCACTTAACCGTACGTTGACATTAAAGAACACTGTAAATATTCCCGTCCGGTAAATTATTTACAAACTAACCTATAAATTGTAATAACGACTTCGCGACAAACATCCCGAGAAATGTGTAACCTATCCGCTGTACCGACACTAGCTCTACCTGGTTGTGAAAGTTACAACTACATAGGCTTCGTATGACAACGCGTCCAATAACCTATAATATAAATGTTATACTTTTGCCCTTTACAATCCCGAGCTGTGATTTCCTAGTACCGAGAAGTCAGCTGTTCCGAGAACGAGTCAATCAATTTATTCGATATATTTGAATACCTACGCCCACCGATTCGTCGTAGAAGGCGTTCCGGAATACTTTGAGCGGTTGCGGGATTGTAAACAGATTGGGTGTCCGGGGGGGGGGGGGGTCAAGCGCAAGTTGGGTATTGGGAGGTGGGGGTGGTTCGGATGTTTTATTGCGATTGTTTAAAGAATAACATTCCAAAATCCAACGTTGATAGGAAATGTGTACCTGCAAACTAGTAGAGTATTTCAAAATAGGCACAAAAAGTCCAAAGCTTGAAGAAATTCACACAGAGTTGAAATTTTGTACACCCCTTTAAATCGCAATTCAGAATGTTTCCTTCGAACTGACTTGTGCTAAAAATGTGATTTATGGTCAAAGGTCAAACAAACTAGTTATGGGAATAAGCGTTTTCGTAAAATTAGGTATTACAAATTTTGTAGATAATTTTATTTTCTTCATACAAGAACTGTATACTTTCCCTTATAAATAATTTCGTGAAATATCGCGATTTCAAAACTCTAAATACTGTACTAATATGCACTCGCATGTAGAATGTTTGTTTGGATTATTTGTAAAATTAACTTTCAGGACAAACTAAAACTTTTCAGGAAATTAACTTTTTCTACTAGTGAAAATAAAGAAAAAAGTTCATATAAACATAGGTTCGGATATGTTTCGTCTTCTAGTTATCCGCCATGTTGTTGTTTTTACAAAATACTAAATTTTTATATAAAAATTTCTTGATTTTCTTTGTTTTTAGCATACTTTTAAAATACATTTTCGAAGTGACTTATAAATTTGATTTACAGTTCTGTTTTGTTTTTGTTACTATTTTTCTGTAAGTAAGTATAGAGCCGTTACCTACACTGAATAATGGGAGCCGTTACCGGTACTGAATCCTGGGAGCCGTTACCGGTACTGAATCCTGGGAGCAGTTATCGGTACTGAATCCTGGGAGCCGTTACCGGTACTGAATCCAGGGAGCCGTTACTGGTACTGAATCCAGGGAGCCGTTACTGGTACTGAATCCAGGGAGCCGTTACTGGTACTGAATCCTGGGAACCGTTACAGGTACTGAATACTGGGAGCCGTTACCGGTACTGAATACTGGGAGCCGTTACTGGTACTGAATCCAGGGAGCCGTTACTGGTACTGAATCCTGGGAACCGTTAAAGGTACTGAATACTGGGAGCCGTTACCGGTACTGAATACTGGGAGCCGTTACCGGTACTGTATACTGGGAGCCGTTACCGGTACTGAATACTGGGAGCCGTTACTGGTACTGAATACTGGGAGCCGTTACTGGTACTGAATCCTGGGAACCGTTAGTGGTACTAAATACTGGGAGAAGTTACCGGTACTAAATACTGGGAGCCGTTACCGGTACTGAATCCTGGGAGCCGTTACCGGTACTGAATCCAGGGAGCCGTTACCGGTACTGAATCCTGGGCGCGTGACCTTTACAAGCCTGGTTTATTGTATACGAATTAACGTGAAATTCTTCCCAACTCGTATTCAATTAAAAACCGATTACAGGAAATAAGTGATGAATTACTCGGTCGAGATCGGCTTAATCGACCGTAACATGACGCAGCTGCGTGCAATGTCCTAGGAAGGCCATCTTTGCCAAGGACGAGATATGGACAACCTGGATATTATAACGGACGTTCAACTAACGCGTACTATATTAATTGAGGTCAGCTTATAGTAACCTCTCGATACGGTAACTGTTTGCCGTGAACTTAATTACGTAAAGGTTATTGTTTTATGACTTTATTATTCAAAGCAGCTGCTGTTGTACCCGACTTCACTCGTGTTCAAAATAAGATTTCTGTGAAATCATTAATTTGTGTAAAGGAAGCGTATTATGTTCTAAACGAAAATTAAAATTTTACTTTTTTTCTGATCTCCATAAATTTTTTTCTAATCTAAAAGTAGATTAAGAAAGAAAAATGATTACAAATATTTCTATTGGGTAAAAACCCATGTCATCCACACAAAAACTCTGGCCATACTACACATTCGTCGGAATCAGGTCACCGCTATCCTCACCACCTTACCCTACCTCGATCTAAGAGTCTTTGCTCTAATCCATTGTCGTTTCCGTGCAAATATCAGAGTGTACAATAATATGTTCGCATTTGCTTTCCCCGGGGTTTGGTAGCAAAGTGACTAGGGAGCTGAGTAATCTAGTAATAATTTGAAAAATCCACATTAGTACGTGTGTACCCCTATTAATAACAAATGTTATTTATTTTTCTATCACTGCTTGGATTAGTTAAAAAAAGTCGTATTTATCTTATTTATTTATAATTTGTAAAACACTACCTTACAATTTACAAGTGTACCAAACACCAAGAATATACAAAAATTATAATTTTGAATATGACGGCCGAAAATAGTATAGAGAAAGTATACTGATCGCAAAAAAATAGATGTTGAGATTTTTGTGAAAATATCCCCGTTTGGGACCCCCCGAGTCCAAAAAAGTGGTTTTTACAATATGTGTATCTGTCTGTATGTATAAAAAGCTAGAGAGAAAAACTATTCTTAATTTTTATATACAAATTTCTTGATTTTCTTTGTTTTTAACACACTTTTAAATACATTTCCGAAGTGACTTATAATTTTTACTTCCTCTCTATACTATAGTATAGAGAAAGTATAGTGATCGCAAAAAAATCGATGTTGAGATTTTTGTGGAAATATCCGTTTTGGGACCCAATGAGTCAAAAAAATTGGTTTTTACAAAATGTGTGTCTGTATGTATACAAAGCTAGAGCGAAAACTATTCGATCGATTTCGAACAAATTTGCACCAGAAATGTCAATATAGATGCACGAAAAAAGGTTTTGAACATTTTTTAAAACAACCCCCTTTTTGGCCAAAAAAACCCCCAAAAATTAGTTATTATATTTTTTATAAAAAAAACGGCACTAACGATTTTGATAAAATTTGTGTTATTTATAGCCCTTAATGCAAAAAACATTAAGTAAAAAAAAAAAAAAAGTAGCTTGGCTACCATATGCAAAAAACAGCATCTTTCTAAAAATTCTCGTTTAGGTAATAATAATAATAATAACTGATTTTTGGGATTTTTTGACCAAAAAGAGGGTTATTTTTCTAAATCTTTCAAAACCTTTTCGCGTGCATCCATACAGGAATAATTGACGTGTTTGGTGCAAATTTGTTCGGAATCGATGGAATACTTTTCTCTCTTGCTAATAATAATAATATTTATTAGTTAATCTCCTACTTTAATAAATCACCTCTCCTACCACACCTACAATTATGAAGTCACAGTGAATCTGTTTAGTAATTTAAATATGTTTGTGAGAAAGTATGTGCCAGTTCCTGGTACCGTTTATTAATTATAAATTAGTTTTAAGTTTATGGGTTTATCTGTTTTTCTTGATAGCTATTTTAAGATTTTAAACAGTTATTTTTTAGTTTTCATTGTTATCGGTCAAGTTTGTTCAGATTTTATTTTTGTTAACTGTTTTAATTGCTGTCAATTGAGTTAATCTCTTTAGAGTTTTGGTTTTATGTTTCTACTGTGCTTTGGGAAAACGAGCTAGTTTGTTTAACAAAATTCAGCCCACCTATTGTAGAGACGGTCTCGCAGTTCAAATGGATAAACCGACGAGGAATATTTCAAAGAATACCACACTTTAATTGCTCGTAGTAAAGTATGCCCGTGTGTACACGCTAAACGAAAACAACACCTATCGTGAATTCGCCATCCGTCACGACATTGTCCTCCTACGTCGACATAAGTCGTCAGTCTTCGTCAAAGCACACCCACATGCTTTACGGAATACGGATATGATTTAATTCTAGGCCTACACCTTGGAGTCGGAAGAACGGTACCGGCGTTCCTTGTTATTGACATTGGTCTAGGTTCCCAATACGGAAGTTGGCGTGCGGAGCACGCAATGCATTGTGTATTGAGAATACTCGCAATATGGGGGTTGGCGTGCGAAGCACGCAATGTGTTGTAAACAATGTCAGTCGTTATCTTTATCATAGTACGTTAAAAGTTTGTTGCATGTTGACCAAATTTCGGTATCATACTCTAGCACAGGCGTAACCAGGAAGACCGTAGGGGGGGGGGGGGGGGGAATACAACAATGGGGGGATGGATTTTTTTTTAAATTAAGATGCATAATAATACGTTTTAGGCTTCCCAAAAGTACTTCAAAATGATATAGGAATGTATAATTGTCCACTTCTATTGTGATTCAGGCCTATTTTAGAATAATTTACAATAGCAACCATGTCTTATCCCCTACCTCACTTTCCGTGCGCTGTCTCTAACCCCATAGGTTTGGAACACACACGACGTTTTTTTGTCGGCTGCGGATTAGTTACCGTCGCCGCTCATAAAATTTAAAGTGTGCACACAGGGTGGTAAAATTTCCAACGCCGTCTAAAAGCCTCATTGGGATTCATTAAACTGAAGTGTCTAGTTCATCAATCACGAAGTGTGATGTAATATATGAATTCTTTGAACCTTTATCTACAAAAAAGCTATGGAACACTTTTGAATTGGTTTAGAATAAACGTATAAAAACATGGTTGAAATACAAAAACTAGTAAACAAAATGATTGAAGTAAAATTAAGAAAGTTATTAGCTCTAGAAACAAGCATGTTCAGTAGAGAAAAGAAAAAGTTCAACTTTAGGCCTACATAAAAAGTTGTAAAAATATTTTGTAAATTTTTTCATAAATGTAAAAAAGTTTCGTAATTTAGTTCTAAATATAACTGTATAAAAATATTTATCAATTTCAAATTTCTTATTTTGAAAACACCAGTTTTTATGTTCCTACTACAAGACTGCTAACAAAACTTGGTCTGTTTTGAATAGTAATTTAGGAATATATCCTTTGCCCAAAAATGACATATTACAATAAGAAAGTGTAGAGGACAAATAAAAGAATTGAACTGTATACTTGTAAATTATTATTTTATAAAAGTACTTTACTTAGCTTTACTTGAATTATAAAATGAGATAAAACAAATGAAACCTTGCGGCTATAAAGGACATACAAAGAATGACCGTTGGACAGCGTGGAAAGTGTTGGTACATGGGTTGATATCACTATCACGACGCTTTAACATCGTTTGTTTGTTTATTATTTCTAATATTGGAATATGATATGGAACTGTAAATACATTGTTAAGTTTTAGATACTTAAGTATGTAAATATTTAATTCTATGTTTTCCCTCAATTAACCCGACATTATTAACCTAAATAAAACACAATGTCCTCTAAAAGAAAATCTTTAGCAGTTAAAACACAAGAAAAGAAAAAAACGATAACTAGAAACCCCGTAATCGCGGGAATTGCAAAATAATGTTTCACTGGCTAAACCTTGTGCTATCTTCCTTACTGGCACACTATTTTTAACCTAAGCTCAAAACCACATTTGTTATTTCAACGAGCGAGAAATACTAGAGTTGTTATCGTTGGTTCAAGTAGGCCTATGATTAAAATGTACTATCTTCTGTTTTCCCCCGAAATTTATCTTAAGTCTTTCAGTGAAATGTTTAATTGTAGGCTCTGTACCTTCACCTTGTTAAAAATCCCTAACTTCATGCATCCAGTTAAATATAGTTTCTTGTTTGTAGGCCCAATTCTTCTGAAGAACGGAAAAAAACAGAAACAACCTAAAAAATTTAAATTTTCAACGACTTCTAACCTCAAAACAAGACATACAGCCTACATTAGTGTGTACAATTATAAGAATTATAAAACTAGAGGCCTATTTGTTTAAAATTTTGTTTTTATATACATTATCAAATACAAACTAGATATTATCCCAAGCTAAACAATATTACCCGATTGATAAAGGGCCGTTTAAACTTACTTGGAATTAAAATTCAAGCTACCGTACTGTACACCCTTCTTGACCTTTCTGATCAACCTTGCCTCCATCATTCTACGCCTCCTGCATCGCGAGCACTTCCTCCTCGGGTAGGTGGAGGAGTTGATGTATATATAACATTCGGATAGGTTGCTATAGACAATACTACATTAACCGGGAAGGCGTATACTATGGAATAACAACATTTGTTAGGTTAGGTTCGGTCGCCTAGAGCGTTTGTTAGGGTTGGGTACGATCAAGCCGCACAAGATGTATAAACACTTGGACGCAGGTAGCGAGTGTGGGTTACGCGTAGTAGTTTTATAAGAGAAGAGATTGTTGAGATAAAATATTGCTCTTTTTATTGGGAGTATCTTCAATACACAATGCATTGCGTGCTTCGCACGCCAACCCCACGGTAGAATCCGCCACACGGCTTTGAACCGGGTACTTCTATGGCATTTTACGTTTTGATCGATTTTGAGGGAACCAAGCGAGCTATAAGGTCGCGTAAAAAAACAAAAAGCGCAGAATAACATCCTACATTTATATTTGCAGAAAAAACTTAAAAACAAATTCATTCTCGTAGGAAAATCTAAAAAAAATAGTTACTTCCTGTCAAAAAACGTGCTTCCGATTGTTGGATTTTTTTGGCTAACGATCTCGTCAGAACGATGGAGACAACCAACATGTGTACCAAATTTGAACCTAATCGGATTTAAAATGCGGCCGCTAGAGTGCGAAAATTGTAATGATACAAAATTCGAATATACAAAGTAAACAGTAGTCA
>JAGFPH010003467.1:23320-33990 GCA_018207615.1 Philaenus spumarius
AAAGACATAAATTTGTTTCATAACTCATTTTGTAGTATTATCCACAGTAAAAAAATATATCGTGGTCTGGCAGCCTGTATCCGTCGGAATGGGGTGTGGTGCACGCTCAAAAACAAAAAAAAATTGCAAAAAATAATCGGAAGATATATACTTGATTTTGGTCTAATTTTTTATTGTCTCGCTTCCTAAACACGAATTATGTGGTCTGGCAGTCAAAAGCTGTTGGAAACTGGTTGCCAGATCAGTTTATATATAGCGAAAAATTGGCCCGAAAATTTAAAAAAGTAATTGAAAAGATATATACTTGATTTTGGTCTCATTTGTTAGTATTATCCTTCTTAAACAAGAATTATGTGGTCTGGCAGTCGAAAGCTGTTGAAAACTGGTAGCCAGACCGGTTTATATATAGCGAAAAATTGGCCCGAAAATTTATAAAAAGTAATTGAAAAGATATATACTTGATTTTGGTCTCATTGTTTAGTATTACTCTTCCTAAAGAAGAATTATGTGGTCGAAAGCTGTCGGAAATTGGCCGCCAGACAGATTTTTATATCGCGGAAAATTATCTGTCACGCTTCGTCCCAGCTTATCTTATTTTTGAATGAACGAAGACATTTCTATTAGTATGTAGGCTAAACTATTAAGTTAGCAATAAAATCGTTTTTACAAAAAATACATACTTTTCAGAATTCTCAAAAGAAACAGACCAGAAACAGAGCCAATGAAAAATTACAGGAGGAAATTAGTAACAAAAACTTGTTTTTAAGAATATTGTCAATTTCTTGTGAAAATAATTCGACCACGCAGCTGGACCGCTGACGTGAGTTGAGCAAATTTCAAAATTTAAATTTAAATGCCTATGTTTTAGGGTTTAAACCAACAATTTGGGAAACAGGTCTACTCACGAAGGCGTTGAACAGCTGTCTGTGTGTACGCAATATTTTAGTAGATGGATGTTGAATTTTATTATAATTACTTGTTCGGACATTTGCCATCATTTGTGTGTTAAAGAATCAAACACGACGTTTCGGGAATACAAATCAATTCCCGTCCTCAAGTGACTAAAACTAACGGTACATAAAAACTAGGCAACTAGGCCTATGTAAGGGTGAACAAAGTAAAACTACAAATTATTACTAACCTTAAATATCTACATGATGGATCTCAGAGCTAAGACTGAGAAGTTAAACACACCAAACACAGACACAACACAATTCGTACACTAAGCACACGCAATTGATGGCAAGCGTCAATTTACCTTAGTTTACAGGTTTAAGATAGACTGACAACTGGCCATACAAACCGGGAAAGTAATCATACACCGGGAAACTGGACTGACAAAATCATACACCGGGAGAGTAATCTTTACAAACATAAAATAATTGAAGCCTCATATATAAAACTAGCAGACAACCCTATCAGCCAAACAAGCATTGAAGTTAGGCCACTATGGCTCCCACTATTAAAAAAAGAACTAAAACTTGATTATAATAACCATATTAATAATAAAACAGAAATGTTACCGACTAATAAAAATGCTGAACTTTTACCAGTAGAATCACCACGTGGTTATAACCCGTTCCCGTGCGAAACACCTGCACTATATGAAACAATAGGGAACTACCCCTTCCTGTTGGCCACGCCTGAACACTCTGGCCAGTTGTCAGTCTATCTTAAACCTGTAAACTAGACGCTTGCCATCAATTGCGTGTGCTTAGTGTATGAATTGTGTTGTTTATGTGTTTGGTGTGTTTGACTTCTTAGTCTTAGCTCTGAGATCCATCATGTAGATATTTAAGGTTAGTAATAATTTGTAGTTTTACTTTGTTCACCTTTACATAGGCCTAGTTGCCTAGTTTTTATGTACCGTTAGTTTTAGTCACTTGAGAACGGGAATTGATTTGTATTCTCGAAACGTCGTGTTTAATTATTTACCACACAAATGATGGCAAATGTCCGAACAAGTAATTATAATATTAGTAGAATTTGTTTGCGCCTAGTGGCCTCGCGAGTTTGCACCATTTTGCTTCGAACCGGATACTTTATGTTATTTTCCGTTTTGGTTGATTTGGGGGGAACCAAGCGAGCTATAAAGTCGCGTAAAAAAACAAAATGTGCAGAATAACATCCTACATTTATATTTTTATAAAAAACTTTAAAAAAATTTCATTCGCGTAGTAAAAATCTCAAAAAATAGGTACTTCCGGTAAAAAAAAAGTACTTCCGGTTGTTGGATTTTGTTGGCTAACAAACTCGTCTGAGCTACATAGGCACCGAACGCGTGTACCAAATTTGGACCAAATCGGACTTAAAATGCGGCCGCTAGAGTGCGAACACATATATACATATATATATGAATTTTAATGACACCCCAAAACGTGTTCTGGGGACCATGATCGGTGCTCATTTGCTACTCCCGACCTTGGGTCTCACCATAAGGGCCACTGCAATAGCTCATTTTTCCTATGGAAATTCGCTAATAAAACTGATATACATGAAATACTCAACTACCAGTTAACAACTATTCCTAGAGCATTGAGTCACGGTGATGGACGTTTTAGCAAAACCATCCATCATATTTAGTAAAAAATTATTGAATCTGGCAGCCCACAATCACCAGATGTCTTTATAATTGATGGATTTTTCATACTATAATATGAGATGTACATCGCACATTTTTACAAATTTCTCGAAAATGAATTCATATAATATGGATACCAATTATCGAGCAAATGACATTCACATAATTTTTGGTCAATATTTCAGTTTTAGTGGAAAAGATATGGAACGGCAGCAACGAAATCATCTTGTAGAGCAACCAGAAGAGTATGATATACGTGGTGCTGATCAAATCAGACCTAACAAATTGTCTGAAAAATGAAATTTCAAAACTAATTTAGTGAAATTCCTTATTGATCACTGTCAAGACACGTCTTTACGTGAGTATTTCAAATATAAAAACGTTTATATCAATAATGGGAACACGTGCTACAAGTTTACAGCTGCAGAAGATGTTATTTTGCAGTCTGTACAAGATAATTTGTCATGTGCACATGAAGAGGCAGATACGAGAATTTGCTTTATTATTTCACGATTCAATGATCCAAAACATTTTATTGTGAGATGCAATGATACAGATGTGCTTATTATATTGCTAGGAAATGTTCATAAAGTTAAGGATATAAAGTTATATTCACAAAGTTATATTTCCATGGAAGTTGGCTTATTTAGCAATAACTCTCTTCGTTACGTCGATCTGCATAAATTGCACAATGAACTTTGTAAAGACATATGCCTTGCCTTGCAAGGGTTGTATGCTTTCACAGGATGTGATACAACACCCTGCTTCTTCAAGAAGGGAAAAGTTACACCTTTAAAAATTATGGAAAAAATGCGAAATTCGTTTCATACTTTAAAAAAATGTATAGTGATGATGACAGATCCCCAACAATCATTGACGTTGCAGAAGACTTTGTGTGTTCCCTTTACAGCGTTGGAAGGTAAAAAACCGTTAATGAAGATGATACCGAAAATTCGAGATGGATTACAAGCCTAGAAATTTAAATGAGCAACTAATGAAGAGCTTCTCCAACTTCAACTCATTCATGATATGTCCCTTTCTTCGCTTATGCCACACATTAGAAGGGTGATATTCCAGACAGTGATAGGAATGCATGCAGATCAAGTCAAGGTTTCGGCTGGAAAATAGGACAGGTTGGTGGGATGAAACCCATTTGAATAATTACTTTACCTGCTTTTTGGAGAGCCCAAAGTTTGGAACCCCTTAAAATATTTTATAGTAGTGTTATGTTGGACATTGAATTTTATTTGGGGTTTCGAAAAGACATAATTTGGTAATACTTATTTTAAACATATTTTAGTTGTCATTGTTCCCTGTTGATATATAGTTTGTTGTGTTAGGTTATTCACAATTAATTATATGCTAAACATGATTGTAATTATTTAGGACTATTATGTACTACTTATAAAGTTTTTTAATATTTCTTTGTTAATTTTATTCCATGGTTTTAATTAAAATTTAGAAAACCATTTAAATATGTTTATTAATTCTGCCTTGTAATATTAAAACATATTAGTAATTTTGACGGGTTTTTAAAAATGTTCTGTTTTTCACAATGCTATAAAAAAAAGTAGGCCTACATAACTAAATAAGCAATCTATTGAAAGTGTAATTAACAAGCATATGCAACTATGATCAGTTGTTGAAGATCTGTATTGTAGAGTTCACAAAGTTATCTTTCTGACCTAAAATGTTAAGGACCCATCCTTCTGCTTTAGTTACTTTAATCCCAACATGATAAGAATAAAATGATTAGGCAATTCCGATACTGCTTAAAGTTTACAATTTAAATGCACTCCCAAGGGAATACATACAAATAAAGAAAGCTTTTAGGAAATAAATAGGTCATACATTTGTGCAGTTCTCACAAACTAGATGTTAACAATTTGCATTGTAATTTATTTTATTAAAACAATCTTGTTGCAGATAAGAAATCCCATTTCTTTTAAAGCAATAAAAACTGCTAATGATTTATTCCAACGAGTAGTGTCTGTTGTTGATTTAGATAATCAAAAATATCATGATGCGAATCTACAGTAATTGTAATTAAACTGCATTTAAAGAATATACAGTTTGTGATTGAAGGATTGAAACTTATTCATATCTCTCACCCTACTCAAGCGAGATCTAACATTCTAAGTATCTTAGCTTTAATCAAGCATCAGCCAATTACGCGATTCGTTTAAAAATTGGTTAGAAGGTACAGGTACAGAGCACTAAATAAGAATAGAGTGGGCATGCAGGCTGAGAATTGAAACTAGTTTTCAATGAAAATAAAGTTCAAATATTAACATTTACTAATAGTATTTTAATTTTGTAATAGTTAAAAGTTAGTTCTGCGTTTTTGTCAGACGTTCAAACACCAAAAGTATTAAAGCGATCATGTGTTTTACATAATTTTAAAAATTTAGAAATAAATTCACATTATCTAAACCTTACTTGTGGGAAAGGAGTTACTTTGCATATATTATAATACACAAAACTTTGAACTTAATAATATATGCTATGCTACAACTGCCATTTTTATAAATATCTGCCAATTAAAATGTATTTAACTTGAGTCAGATCTATACTTATAGTAAAGTTTGTAAGTATGTGCTCCAAAATAACTAAAAAACTACAGATTTTTATGAAAATTTGGTCATGTTAAAACCCGTTAAGTGCCAGGCATCCAAATTTTCGTTTTGGCTAAATCTTTTTTATTTTAGTGCAACATGTGAGACCACATTTACATGTTTTAAGCAGGACCTTTTAGGTAACACGGAATGAGTTTCATTATGTTTTATTAAATGGAGCTAAGCAGTGGTTGAAACAATTTAGTTTAAACTCCACTATAATGGTACAAGTTTCCTTCTGTTCTGTAATGATTTAGTAAAGGAATCTATCTGTACAATTGCATCAAATAAAATATTACAGCTGAAAGGCTGACACTCGTGTGAAGAGACAATTCTAGATTGTAAGGATCCCGAACCCATTACTGAGGATTAATTTATCTGTGAAGAACAATTGTCTAGATAAGTTTTAACTTTTAATATGAAGCAAATGGAGATGAGAGATCTCAAAATGTATTTTTCTAACGATCAACACAATGAAAGATGTTTAAAATGTATTTTTCTGGGCAAACAGTAAAAAAGTACTATCAAAATAAGTATTATTAACGTACTATTTTATACAATTATTTGTATTACTTATCTAAAACATATGCAGTACAAAACATTGCGGCATGATATACAATTACTTGACATAAAATAGAATTAACTTGGGGATTAAAAATGTTAGGCCAACGAACAGACACTTCAACCAACTCGGAGGAATAATATTGTATTAGACATTTTCTTGGTATTCTATAAATAGATTCGATGATAAAGAAAAAAACTAGGTTTATAAAGGCATTAATTCAGTAAAAATTAATACTATTCAACATAATATTCTATAAAGTAGACCTATACAAACCATATTCATCATTGTTTATAGGTAAATAAACTTTCCAACATCAGTCGCTGTTAGTAATAAAGGCGCATTACGTCATGTTGCCTTGTAGGGAATGTATAGAATGCAATATTTGATATCAACTCTATTCCCCCGCTTTTCCATTTTATAATATCTTACACAAATTCTTCTTGATGAAGATCTCCAAAGAAATTTTTTAATGTAGATACAATTTACTTTCGAATAAATGTTTTTTTAACCAGAATAATCAGACTAAAATAAATGCGTTAAAGTTTTTTTAACTGTCTAAATTAAGAACCAAACAATTTGAGCTTGCTGTATTGCGTAAAGGCATTAGGTAATATTAATGATGCAACATGACTTGAGTTTAGAATGGTATAATCTCACATTTCCAAAACAAGGTGGGATTCGGCCCGTAGTTTTACTTCCAACTTGGATTTTGAATCTAGTGTGTTCAGTGAATGACGGCCAATCACTAATAATTAAGTATCAACAACCGAATGATGTCTTATGTATACAATAATATACACCCGTTCAACTGGGTCAAATTTTAAATCCAGTAGTACATTTTGTGATTTTGGAAATTTATTCCTGAAATATCTCGTACTAATTATTTAATGTTCGGAAACAATAGACACAAATATAATTTTTTACCTTTGATACGTTTGATGTTTTATAAATTTAAGTGTTGAATAATGACGAGTTAAATTGTTTTAATAATTATAAAAAATAACTAATTCTCTCAGTGTTATAGGCTAGGTTCATACTAAATATGCGTGTACAATTTTTAAATCCTGATATTTCCTTTAGATTTATCTGTTTACAAATTCAGCCTTCTAAGTGACAAATTTGATTCATTTTTATCGCCAGTAGTTTCTAAATGATTTGTTTCATTAATAATAGTATACGATCTTTATTTTGTAAACGTTTTAACAAATTTGTAAAATTGGTTTTACATATAAAGCCAGCACAAATAAGAAAGTAACACATTTGAACCTATTTTGTATTTCAGCTGTAAGTTGGAATTGCTTCCTCGTATGCCTTTCTGTAAATTAAAGACCCGCATACCATACGTATAGGAGGATGCGGAACATCAAGTATTACACAAATTCACTTAATCTTAAACTTACATAAAAGTGTGATCAAAGTTAAAAATGTTAAGTAAAGTTTAGAGGATTGCTGTGATAATAAGCCTGAAATTTGATAATAATAATGTTACACAGTTTATGTAATTGTATCATTTCCTTAATAAAGTTGTAGGCTACTTAGTACTTCTACATCCAGCACTCCCGTAACACATCTGAGAATATCGGACCAGACTTATTCATCTGGTTTATTATTAATTCACCGTTATCCAAAGCCAGGGAAAACGAAAAATTATAAAAACCATTGATATTTGTCAACTTTTAAAATGTATACATATATGATTTTAAGTGATGATGCGCTGTCATCGTTTTCGACTTTAAACCTGAAACATATTATTCAACTGGTTCAGCTGTAACCTAGATGAAAACTAATAAATTTAAACCCAAACTAACACAAATCTAGATAATTTAATGTTACATATTTGTTAGTTTTATTTTAACATCGTTGTTTAATATATTAATTTCTAAAGAACGTTTCAAGAAATTATAAAAACATGCACTATTAATTGTTTTCTCTACACAGATCGAAAGTTTGTTTTTATAGTTTATGACAGGAGAACAATGCTGGGCTCATTTGTTAGCATGGTTTTCCAGGTTTGCTATAGTTAGAACGTCCAACATAATTTCGCACGTGCAAGCTTAATTAGGTTACTGCTTACATTCAGTTTACTTAACGCCAACGGTATATGTGATAAAACTCTGGCATTCATAACAGTCCCATATTATGTACAAGGATTAAGGGAAAAGAAACCTTGAAATTTCGTCCTTTAGTAATTAAGGCACTATTTGACAACCTCTTGTCAAAACCAAAAACATAAATGCTATAAATGCAAAAGGGATACTAAAAATTGCACAACACTAAACACAATGAAAATTTAGTTTGCAGTACATTAGGTAAAGCACTAAAAATTATGAAACAGAATTTACAAAGAGAAATATTATAACTGAAGAACTGTTAAAGAAACAAAATTACAATTAATTTACGAAACATTTCATTCAGAGGCAGAATATAGGCAATTCAATTTTTGTAATTCTAATGACTTGTAATAAAACTAACTTGTATGAATAAATAACGATTACACCTTTGAAGCGAAAAATAATATGTGGCAATTACATAATACGTAATACTCGTATATATAACCCCATCATGTAATTAAGAGCAACCCTTCCTCCAAAAGTACACACTTTCCCCGGCTCGGGTAGTTTACTGATAAAAACAATTTTACATAACCTAATATTATAATGTGTGCATTTTACACGATTTGAATTGTTTTTATCTACATCGCTTCCATCCTTTGTAGAGATTTCATTTAGATTTCTTTCATGTTAACGTTTGAATAGTAAGCGAATTAATGTTAAATTCCCTCTACTGAATTCCCTTCCTTAAATGTTTTTACTGAGTAGTAAAAGTTATAATAATAATACAAATTATAACAATAGGCTTCAGACTTCCCTAAAGTAGTAAACTTGGAACATAAAGTTTTCAATTTCAGCTCATTGTGACGAGTCACAATATACATAACCAGCTAATGAAATGTAGTAGAATCGAACAGATTGTTGATAGGAGACTAAGACTTAAAGTGGAATGAATAAGGTTAAATTTATAATAGTCATTATGTTTGATCTTGGAATCAATAGTCATTTTAAGTAGGATGGAATCATAAAACCTTTAATAGCTGCTATCCTAAGTTAAGGTAAACATGGAGTAGGCCTGACCTAAAAATAGGATATGACTAATAACAAAAGTAGACTTTATATAGGGGGAATGTATTTAATGTCATACAAATTTAAAAATAATACTAACTGCGGAAGGGGGGATTAAACAAATATAATACGAAATCCTAATAAAATATAGGTTATGACAAAATTTAATAGAGCAATTTAATTTTAAAAGAATGAGCGAACAACATATAACAGCGCGATACGAATAGAAAACTAAATTAGTTCATGCAAGAAAATTTTATAATATAAGTGATCAAAGAATCGTAAAGGAAATGTAAATAATTAAAAATAAATATAATAAATATTTTTAGAATAATCAGGCATGAGTGGATATTATTTAATTAAGAGTATGTATATAGTGAAACAAAATTATTAAGATGAAATTTAAACTTAATAATGCTAAAAGGTATAAAGATTAAATACAAATGAAGACTGAATTAATGGATATTTAAAGGGATAATATATAATTAAAACATTTTCAGGACTAACCCAGGATCCAAACTGAATAGACGTATATTTTCAAGACAAAAGAATTTGATTCAGGTAGTTGTACAGAAAAAGAACCGGAACATATATTGAATTTGTAATAAAGGTGGTATTTTGATAGGAAGATTTACTACTAAAAAAAAACTTTGGTAAACATTTTTAGAATAGCAGTTGACAAACAATTTCTTGAATTAAAGTTGAAATCTATAGTTTTTTCAATAAAATAAAATAATTTTTTTTTTTTAAACACAATAAACTAACTCAATTTTCTCTAAATATCAAGGCATAATATAATTAAATTTTCCATGTACATGTTTAGTTTAAAATCTATTTTAGAAGTGCAAAAATATAAATATCTAGAACTAGTTTACCTAAGCTTAAAGAGAGCTTTGTATTAAATAATTATAAGCACTTACAATTTTTGTTTAAATATAAATAAAACCACACATTATTATAAATAAATTATAGTTTTATGAGTTATAATATTTTGTAATTAACTTTTACTGTGGGAGGCTTGTAGAAAAAACTGATAAAATTGCGAAAATATGTTTATCGTAAGTTAAACTCATGACAAATAAAAACTAAACTTATTTGAGCCCTGAACATTAAGATTAGTAGGCCTACTGTTGAATAGCAATTACAAATTATTCTTTAAATTGCATTCTCTTTTTTGTTTTATCCTTTTTGTGTTAAAAATATCCAATGCATATTTTAACCGAATCATGTAAAAATCTATTGGACAAAATATATTCTTAACTGTTATTACATAATTATTAAGTTTTCAAATAAGACAGATGCAATTTCCCTTTTAAATTTATGGATTTAAAATTTTAACTATCATTTGTTTGTTTTAATATATATATATATGTTTAACTTGTTATAGGTTCGATTTGACTCTTAAATAAGTTCGAAACTTACTTTGGCGTGTGTCCGTCCTGTTTTTAGGTGTATTTTATTTAAAATTTCTTTCCAGGTCCCCTGCAATAGGATTGGTACTTACGTAAGGAAGGGACGTATGTAACAGCAGTTAAATATAAATTCAAAGTATATAAGGTTAGGTAGTAATAGATTTTTGACAAGGCTGTGATGGAAAGTTTTAAATAAAGAAAATGACTATGACGGCAACCCAATGCCCAATGATGTATAAATGTGCATTTAACATGTATTACGATATGTACTTAGGAATGTATTTAAACGAAATTGTAGCGTTTCCTTTTGTTTTGAAACAGCACCGAGCTTTATTTAATTAAATCTCAGAACATAACTCCACCAATGTATAGTAGAGG
>JAGFPH010003467.1:39495-51817 GCA_018207615.1 Philaenus spumarius
ATTTTTTGATCTAATTATCATTGAAACCATCTAAAGAGGTTTTTAGATCAAATTATCGTCTAAACCCTCTAACAAGGTGTTTATTCAATCCACATGCAAACCATTTAATAAGTTTTCGGATCAAATTATCATTCAAACCCTCTAAAAGGGTTTTTAGAACAAATTATCATTCAAACATATAACAATATTTTCGGATAAAATCATTATTTAAACCACCTAACAAGTTTTCCTACTAATTTATCATTCAAACCATCTAAACAAATTTCCGGATCCCATTAAAATTCACTGTAAAATATAAGAAATTCTAACAATTTTATGTATTGTATATTCACTTATTGTTCGAAGCTGAATGCAAATTTGTTCTCAATTTAGTGAGAAATATAAATTAATGGAAAATGTATATATATTTAGGCAAGTTTTTACGATATATTTATTTTTAAACCAGCCAAAGAATATCATGACTGCTATTATATTTTTTATTTGTAAATATTTTGCAATAATTAGGATTATTTGTCGTCCTTGTCCTTGCAATTACTTCAGTTATACGTTTGACTAGGTAATAATCCAGTTGATTCACAATTAGATTTAAATAATAAAGCAAAGCTAATTTAATATATTCTAAACACACTTCTTGTTTAAGCAGTAAAGATCAATGCGTTGTAAATAATATTAGTTTTAAAGATGTTACTATTTATTTTAAAAATCATTTAGATATATAGATATGTTATTTTATTAGGGTCGATGTATAGTTACTTAAAAATAGAATATAAGAAAACAACATGTTTTACCTTTGTTGAACAATTTACAATTATTTCCGTCTCTTATTTTCAAAACTATATAGATCAGACCTATACAAGTTTTAATTAAAACTGAAGTTAACGCATAAACATAATGAAGAAAATGAAGCCTTTGTAAATCGAAGTCTTCGTAGAAATGAGGTCTTCGATTTACCTTTACATAATTTAACATTCCAACAACAATAACGGAAGTATTACAAAATTATAAAGTAGGCTATTAAAATGCAATTAAAAAAATAAATAATAATTGAACCACGCAGCTGAACCGCTGACATGAAATGAGCGAATTTCCAAAATTAAGTTTATATGTTTTAGCGTTTCAAAAACTTATTTGAAAAATGAAAATTGATCTACACACACAGGCGCTGCATAGGTGCCTATGTGTACGAAATATATTAGTAGATTTGTTTTGCACCTAAACCTTCACCTTCGACTTAGGTTCTCCTTCGTTCCACAAGCAGCAGAAAAACTCTCAGAGTTTGAACTCCGATTTTTGTGGCCTTGGGTTATTGACTGCTTTACGTCGTTCGCAGCAAAGAAACTCGGCAGTCGACCTCTAGTCAGAAGATGCCCTAGATAAAATGACCCATGTGTACATTGTACTTTTACGGTATTCTATGTTTCGATAGATTTTAGGGAACCAAGCGAGCTATAAGGTAGTGTAAAAAAATAAAATGTGCAGAATAATATCCTAAATGAACTTGTTTAGATGAAAATCTAAAAAAGTTTAATTCTGTTATGAAATATCTCAAAAAGTAGTTACTACCGTTCAAAACACGTGCTTCCGATTATTGTATTATTTTTCCTAACGAACTGGTTTGAGCGACGTACCCAACCAACTTGTGTACTAAATTTGGATAAAATTGGACTTATAATACGGCCGTTAGATGCGAACAAATATATACATATGGTACTTCCGGTCATAAAACGTGTTTCCTGTTTTTGGATTTTTTTGGTTAGCAAACATGTCTGAGGAATATAGACAGCCAACATATGTACCAAATTTGAACCAAATCGGTAATTAATTAAATCCGTTAGAGTGCGAACACATAATGTACATATGTTACATCCAGTCAAAAACGTGCTTCCGGTTGTTTGATTTGTTTGGCTTACGATCGTGTCTGAGCGACGTAGAAAACCAATGTGTGTACCAAATCAGACTAAAAATACGGCCGTTAGACTGCGAACAAATATTTATGCATATGTAACTTCCGCTCAAATAAAGTACTTACGGTTGTTGGATTTTTGGCTGAAATGTGCAAAACCAAAAAATCCACATGTTCTAGGGACCATGATCGGTGCTCAATTTACTACACCCGATCTTAGGTCTTACCATAAGGGTCACTGCAATAGCTCATATTTCCTATGGAAATTTGCTAATAAAAGACATGTATTACTATTTATCTAATGACATAAATTATCTTAGATATAGGCCTCCTCGTATCTAAGGACATAAGTGATTGTCCTTTTTATCTTTAAAATGTAATTATTATGATGTAACCTTGTAAGATGACCGTTGATTGAGACATTTTTCAACGTAACGATTTTTCAATCCGGGCATGTTTAATTTGAATCAGATCTGTACTTATTCTAAATGGAAGAGTTAGTAAGGTTACTTTTTTTACTACAGTCAACTCCCGATTATCTGCGGATAATCCTAAATAGGATGAAATAGGACAAACATATAAACAAACAGACTTTTACCAAGTTATATTTACATTATAATGGTAATACATATAGTTAAATGCCTTTTATGAATAATTATTTTCTTAATTTTTATCACAAAAATACCTTGTTGTTTACCTTGCCTCTTTTGTTGTTTACCATATACGGTTGTTTACCATTATTATATATATTTTTTCAATCTAGAGATTAAAAAAAAAAAAAAATAGGGAAGTAATTTATTGTAAAATGGATTCACTGATATTTGGGAGTTTAGCGTATTTCACATCAAAAATATGAATTTTGATAAAACTATTAATAATATGTGAATTATTACCATACTAGTAGGCCTACTACAAGTTATACCTTGCCAATTAGCACAAAATATTAGACGTAAGCTTAGATTTACATTTTTGTGTATACGTAAAACGAATAATTTTTGAAATCAACCATTTTCTGCCAAGGCTTATGAAGGAATCTTTGTTTAAAATTAGGCAATGACGATTACGAATGCTAGTATTTTCATATGTTATTTGTTGTCTTCAACCATGCAATTATTTCTGTTATTCGTTTGACTGGATATAAACTCAGAGGAAGAGATACACGATTTAGTATGAATAATAAAGCAAAGCCACAGTAATATATTCTGAACACATGTTTCTTATCTAAGCACAAGTACACTTCATCTGCAGTGGAGCATATTGTAACGCTCTAAGCATAGAGTTTATATTATCTTAAACCTTCATAGTTTATCATTATATTTAGTTTTATAAAACACCACATTTTACAGATTTCCATTATACGTTATCTGTTCTTTATACTTTTAAAATAAATTATAATAACTACCGAAGCATGTAAAAAGTTAACTTTCTTAAACATTTCTAGGAATCGATATATTTCAAGCATTAGAGAGTTAGTAAGCAATATTTTCTTTACCATCTAAATTTGAATATAGCTTTCGGGGAATTTATGTTAAGGTAGTATGTATTTTAATTTTAAAAGAATATTTGTAATTTGTTAAATTTCATCATTACAAAAATTTGTTTTTTCAATTCCAATTTAGATTTATCTAGACATGGGTTACAAGTCAACAATTCAGTAACAAGCTTAGACATAATTTAAATAATTTGGTATAACCTAAATTAATTCAGCTCCGAGCAAAAGATAATAACTATAATTTTAAGTAATAATCAATTTAACATGACTATGACAACATATGCAGACTATTTGAGATTTAAATTTATCAAACATTGCGATATTAACGGAAGTCTGTGATTAATAGTAAATACGGTTAACTGTATGTGCTTTGTGTGGACATGTTGCCCTTATTTATACAGTCATGAAATGTACTCAAACATTAAAGATCAATACCCATTTAATAAATAACGACCGATATTTAGTTGTCTACCAGAAACTATTTAATGATTTAATATAAATTTCAAATGTAAAACATTATTTAAAATAAATTTAAATTTGTCAAACATTTATTTGAACTGATTTAAATAAAACCCGAACCACAAAACAAGGAAAAAAACAATAACCAAACAACTAAAATGTAAGTTAAGTTTAATACCTTACCCTTATGTACATTTCGATGACATGGTCATCATCCTCAGAGGGTTTTAACACTACTCAGAGTTTTAACACTAAATCGTATTTGTTTAATTTATTTGAAATTTAGAAACTAATGTTCTGCCTTTTGTTATGAATTATAAGTAAGTGTTTATCTAAAGACTGGTTTTGCCAGATTTGGTCTAAAAGTTTATAGTTTTAGTGAAGAGCGCATGTTTGGTCAGTTCCATTAATGCGTTCTGAATATACTATTTTTATTGGACAAAAATTGGTACAACTTAAAAATGAAAAACGTGCAATGAAAATTGTGTTGAATGCATCCATTTAAATTGAAATTTATTTTATTATTCTAACAATATGAACACAAAACAATCTATTTAGATACATGTCTAACTAAATGGGTCGATAACGATAAGGAAAATACAAATTTTTATTGTAATTTCGCAGAATAAAATCTCATTATTTTCACTTGTGAACCTATTGAATATGTATGGTAAATTCCTTACGGAGAATTTCATTTGTAAACAAATTAAAACGACTTTTTAATAATATTTTATTTTTGCAAGTGTTTGTTAAACAGAAACTATAACAATTTTCCGAGAAATGTAATCATCAGTATTGTATTTGTTACCATGCCTTATATATAGGTTAGGATAACGAATTCCAGATTAGTGAATCAATAGTTAATTCTGGTTTAAATACAATTGTTCAGATATTAGTTTAATGAATTTGTCTACAGTGTCAATAAAAAGCCATTAGAGAGGCACGCGAACATATTCAATCATAAGTATTTATAAATCGTGATATGTACCAGTTTGGTTTCAAATTGGATACTTATATTTTATTAATTTACGAATCACTAAAAATGTATTATTTTACCACTTTTACCTTAAAGTATGATTTGACTCTTTCCCATCTAGAAACTATGAAAGATCAAAATGTTTCCTTTTCAAAGATTCTGATTTAATTTTAAAAAGATTTTGTTTTACTAAAGTTATCGGTTTATATAATATATAATATTTAAAGAGTATATGATTTATCCAATATATTTATTTTCAAAATATGTTTAGTTTAATAAGGTAAAGTTTGTTCTTATTTTCCAATATATGGTATACTATTAAACTATTTATTAAAAAGAAAATTATTTTGACGTTCCTAACTGCCCATTCCCGTTGTGAGTTAGATTCTATAAAATACGTTTCACATTTGAAAACAAGCTTAAAAAAAAATCACCTTATACTAACTTGTAACTTTGATAAATATTAACTTATTGTACCTTTATAAACATTAAAGTTTAGGTATGATAAGCATATCATTTAGTTACTAAATTAATTTTTTTTGTGTTTCATATATAGAAATGTAAAATCAGAGAAAAATGAGACCCGTCTGAAAACCATAATCATTGCTGGCGTTCGGGTGTGAGTCTCACTACTCCCTCGCCTTGTCTTCAATGGTTAAACTGACATATATTTTAAGCAACTTTCAGTTGGTTGTTACATTTTATTAAAGGACATGCTATGATTGGACGTGTTAGCTGTGACGAGGCTACTTAACAACTTCCTCATTGGCCCAGTGACGTTGCTACAACAAATTATTCGGGGGAGGAGGGGGCAAATATAAAATTTTCCAACAATTTTGACCATATTTCTTAACTTTTGTGTAGGGTTCCAAACTCGCAGAAGGGGGCTCCGGGTTATTCTGTTTGGAATAAATCCCAGTGGAGATGGGCCCTGGAGGCTCAACGTCGGATGGTTTTTTTTTAAATGGACTTCTCTAAATAGGTGTTTTAACACTGCAAGTGCTATATTGAGTACTTTAAGAGTTTTTTTTATATTTTACCAGAATTTTAACATGTTCATCATATTATTGAAATACATTCCCCATATTTTAACCACTATTTTTTTTCCCCCAATATTTGACGCAAACTTAAAAATTTCCTTATTTTGGGGAAAACACCAATCTGGTAACACTGGTCTGGCAGCTTGGAGCAGTGTATGGCATGTCAGTGACAGTCAGTATTGTCACAATAACAAGGGTTAAAAATAAATATCCCAGAACATCGTTTAAAAGAAGACAATATATTTATTTGGTACTTAAATATTTGGATTTGTCCAACATTTTTGGATTGGAAATTATACTATACATGTTATTTTGTGAATGTTGGTAATAAACAACAAAAAATTTCGAAACCCAAACTCAAATTTTGAGTTTTTGAGGGTTTTTGCGTGCCGTTTATTCAAAAATTCTAAATTCCAACTTTCTTCAAAATTTTAAATTTCCAAACTTTTTGGATTTAAAGATAATTGGGGTGGGGGCGACGCCCCCTATCCCCCCATAGTGACGTCCCTAATTAGCCATTGTTAGCGTAACTACAATGTAAAGACTGTATTTGTATAATAAAAGCAAATGTACATAACGTTAGTTTATCAAACACAACTTAATCAAAAACATGTCTTGAATGCTCTATGATTATGAATAACTATTAGGATTGTGGAAAAGTGGAGCTACTTACAGGTTGTGTAGCATCTGAAGACGGTAACTATTATAATTGAATTGTACAAAAAGGTAAGTTACTAAACACAACCAGTTAATGAACTTGTATTATTATTCATTGATTCCAGAGCGTACTGTGATTCCTGTGCTTCTACTGTTTTCTTTATTAATTGTGTAGAAAATGATTCCACTGATATTTAAAGCTTGTGTTTACTACATAAAGCGGGGTTTCTACACAGAGCAACTCTCAGTATTGGAAAGTAACTAAATAATTGATCTGTTTCTAAAAAACGTATACGTCAATAAAGTAACTGGTATAAACGGATCGTACGCACCCTCACTCATTATAGCAACAGAGTTTCCCTAATTTACTCTACGCTACTGTATTGATTTTCTGCAAGATCCGTTTAAGAAATTAATGATTTCAGCCCTTTCTCAGACTGGTCTTATTTCCTAATAAATTTTAAAATAATCTTTTTAAGATTATGTCGATTTAATTTTTCAATTTATTTTCAGTATCTCTATTGTATTTGCTTTTGTGTAATTAGGCTCTTACCTACAGTCTTGCCAATTTGGTAAAGCTGTTTATTTAATTTTATTATTTTGACATACATTTTATATTATAATGAGCACTTTTTACACTTACTTACTTACACAACCTGAAAACATAGATAGGAAATATATTCAAAAGATGTACACAAGTCTGATGTTAGGCCTATGTATGTTTTGACATCAAATTTATTTAAAATAATTAAAAATTGTTGTTTGATTTAACAATAAAACATAAATATCTGATAATGTAAAACAAAAAATCATATAGACATTTAACTAATTATTATTAATAGTAACAACATTATTTATTTATAAATTTAATAAAAAAACAATGCGATATTTTATGAGTTTATAATAATTTAATTTCAAAATCGTCTCATTATTTATATTTAATTAATTAAAGCGTTACTATGTTTCTTTTAAATATTTGCACTAGATGTCTTTATAAAAGTTCCGCTTCTTGAAGATTGTGGGGCTATCGACCAATTTTAAGAAAATCTGTGAAGTTTGTTGAAGCTTCCCGCGATGACTGTAGACTGTAAATATTATGCTGTATGAAGTTTCAAAGGGTTAAATTGGTATATCGGTGATGGTAGACGTATCTTTAGACGTAAACACTCCAAATATCAAGATAGAACTCCTTTTGTTTTCTTTCTTTCGATTAGAAGTCGAGGTTTTTTTGGGGATGGTGTTACTAACCTTTTGCTTCAAATTATAGTTGAATTTTGACAAATTTATATTCGATATTTGATTTTATATTACTATTTGATGAATTTCCAACATGTTTTGCGACTTGGTAATGTTTATTTAAATGTCTCCTTGTACCTTAAACTTCTCCCAGCGTAACGTAAGTTCTGTCTCTAAGTCGAAACTCGACATGTCTAGACTGGAAAAGTTAAGTTTGTAATTATGTTTACATATTATATAAATCTCAATGATGGTTGGTTCGACTTTAATTCTAAATGTATGATTGTATACATCTTGATGTACTTGATTAATACAGACTAGTTTAAAGTTATTACTACTTTGATCTGTTGAGAAGTTATTTCATTTTCGCGAACTTCTTGGAATTCCTAATTAAATTTTAAAATGTTTTTTAAAGTTTCTTAATTAGTTCTTCACGAAAATAATTTATTTGCTTTTACTTTTCGTTTGTGTTAATTTTCTCAGATGTTACGCTTCTTCTAAGATAGTCGTTTTCTTCTTATCGTGTTATTGTTATCTCCCCCATTTTAAACCATAACTTAATCGCTTGATGTACATTGGCTAATTTGATACTTTTTAATAACTTTATTTTACCTACGTATTTTATTTGAACATTTATTTAAATTTAACAAATCTCAATATGTATCATTCTTATTCTGATGAAACTTACACATGTTGTTCATTATGCACTTCAAATATATACAATATTCTATTATTTTATTTTTAATACAAGTTTTATAAGGCTAATAATATAGTTATTTAGAAAACCGTAAAAAATAGCTTTATTTGCAATCTTTCACATATAAACATGCATGGAAAGGATAATTATTAGATTTTCTTATTAATTATAAATTACTCTCTCTTTCATATTATTGATTTGATTCATGATTCGATTATTATCCACTATTTTGAAATGTTTCCAATTTCCTTTTCCCTTTATAACGTATTCCCCCTATATTTTTATTTAAAAAAAACTTTTACTACACTCTTATTATTTATAAAACTTTTTTATAATTTTTTATTATAAAATAATATATTTTTAATAAAGTAATAATAATTTATTAGTTATCCTATATTAAAATAATGCAATAGTTGCAAAAAACAAAGGACTGAGCCTGTCAGATCATGCCTGAAATAATTTCTTGTCTATTCAGGCAGATCAGGTCTGGACATAAAAAATTCGTTAAATAATTTTTGTAAAATTATTTGAACTTACAAAGATTTCAATCCGTTGTGACGTATGTCAAAGTGGTTTGATAAAAAGACTTTCCCCTTTGTCGTGGTTTTTGTTTAGACCAATTCTTCGATCTTTACATATGACTATATCTACTAGAAAAGGGCTGCATCAAATGTTTCTTAAAATCACATAATATACATGTTGTAACAATAGTAACAATATGTATATTATAAAATCATTTTGAACACAGTCTGCACAGTTTGACTCCCATTAACATTAGTAAATTTTTTATGAAGCATGTATAGTATAATACACAGCTGTAGTCTGTAGACTTCACTTTCTTACTTAAACACAAATGTAAATTATCCTGGCACATTAGCAAAGTTTCACACACATAATTGAAAGATACAGTTTACCATTTTACGAAAGAAATGCCAAATTAATAGTTTGATTTAATATAAAATACATAAAATATTCAATGTATGTATCAACGTACGGAAACAACTTTTTCAATTTAAGTTGTACCAAACTCTAAGTAATATATCGGATTCAATATCTATCCCAATTTGTTTGAGAGTATATGATTTATTACATGACATGTAGAAATTCATTTTTCTCAGGTGGAATAAAATGTGTCATTACGTTTCAAACAAATTATTTGATATATTACATAATTTAGGTAACATAATATTTGTTTTTTATTATTAGGTAACGTAATAGTCATGTAAGTAAATTTGTGTGTCGAACAGAATGGAGGTGCTTTATTAAACTCAAAGTGCGGGAACTGATGAGAAGTATGTATAACACTTCTTCATATATGTAAAACAATGAATACGAAATGTTTTATTAGCCTATCCATTATTGTAGATATTTGAATTCCATTAAAAATTCCAAATACTATTTATTTGTTTGACTTCTCAGTCATAAACTAAAACTTTATAAAACAATTCTTATCAGCTTAATTTAAATTTATGGTAATGTGAAACAGTTATGTAAACACAATCCAAATTTGGTGCTTTAGTTACTTATTTAATTCCACATTTAGGAATACATCCTATATTAATGCTTCTGGTTATCTTTTATCTGATTGTCCATCATCTACTACAGAAGGGTATTTTCATATTATATGTATGTGTGTAATATTGATATCTCAACAAAAAAAAACCTTTCAAAAAGGTAAAACTTTCGTAAGTATGACCTTGCGTTTTATTCTCTTCAACTTACTCAAACACATTCTTATATTTTCCTTTTCCGGCTCTTATTTATTTAAAAAAATGTCAACTTATTTCTAAAGAAATCTCAAAATTAATACGTTAAATTCATGAAATGATATATATGTAAATATTATATTACATCTGGCGGCTATTGCCGCCCTCAATATATATATGTATATATAATATTAATCTATGAAAAATTAGTAATATTTTTCTTCCACTTTAATACACATTATTCATCTACATTTTAACTTAACGAAAGTTATTAAATGCTTTACTAATTTCGTAAGTATTTTGGCAAACAAATCTTTTGAAAGTTTTTGCTTGTATAAACATTAGTTTCTTTCAAATTGCAAGTAATTCTTAAAAAAAGACGGGAAAAATTATTTTTTTTAAATTAGAATTTCACGTGAAAAATTCGCATGAAAAATTCTTATGAAAAAAATCATGTGAAAGATCAAGCTTTTATTCACAGTCCAAAATTTGACCCTTAATTCCCGGTTTCATTTCAAATGATTTTTCATGTGAATTTTTTCATATAAAATATGTGATCAGAAACTACTCGCTTATACACTAGTCTTTGCTCATAGAAATTTGGTAACTTATAACACCAGTGTAAAATGGAACATTTTTTTAAATAAATAAGAGCCGGAAAAGGAAAATATAAGAATGTGTTTGAGTAAGTTGAAGAGAATAAAACGCAAGGTCATACTTACGAAAGTTTTACCTTTTTGAAAGGTTTTTTTTTTGTTGAGATTTCATTTCTTTTTAGAGGTAAAATTGTATTGGGCAATATAAGGATTCAATTGTTTGTAGGAGTAAAGTATAATTTTACTCAATCTTGCGAGCACGAAAGGCACAAGGCCGCGAGCATGCGAACACTCTTGTGCATCTTAACTCACTTGGTATCTAAGCACTGCAGCAAGGCTCATAATGTAACGAGCAGTCCAAAAGAGTTGAGGCCTTAGGCCGATGCCAGACTAAGAGCATAGCAAAAAGTGTCATGTGTATTAACTCATTTGCCAAAAGAAACACGAAACCTTAGGCCATAGGCCAAAGATAGGCTGTGAGAGTAGGGAACAGACTTGTGTGTCTTAACTCATGGTAAACAAGGCAACAACTGAAAGGGTGTGTAATGTAGAAATTACATCTGGCGGCTATTGCCGCCCTCAATTTTATAACAAGAAAATAAAAAAAATGCATATTCTTGATCCCTAAAAGGTCCCCCAGTAAGGGTCCCAGTCAAGTAAAAAAGTGCAGACAGTTGAGACGGTTTACAAGCATATTTTCCAATTTTAAAAATTTCAATATTCTTTAGATATATTATGTAAACAAACAGACTTACAATATAAACAAAACATCCGGTATCGAGTTCAGTGTCTATCCATATATTATCTAACTTTTTCATGGTCACTACCGTACATTTAACAAGTGTTCGGCAACTAGTGTCGTCATGCATAGATCGCACTTCATTACCGTAGGCCTACACCTAAGCAATGTAAAGTTACCGTGTCTAACCTCTGTGTTATAAATTATTTGTAGGCCTATAAGTTAACTTATAGTAAAAATTTGTGCTCAATTTGAAATTTAACACTTTGTATTCAGGAAATCATTGTATCTATTTACACCCAAACCTACACAAAAATGCAGTTTTTTTAATCGTTACAGGCTGCCGCAAATCATTTGTAAGCCTACCAAAGCCTGCATGAGATAGTGTATCTTAAGTTAATCTAATATTGTAGCCTTCAGTCCACAAAAATCTTACGTAGATTAACTAATCCCAATACATGAAGAGGCATAAATTTACTATACGACCCTCGGCTGATATTTTTGCAGATGACGACCTAGATTTACATTCTACTGTTAAATGTTCAATGCAGGTAACCGTACTGTGACTAACGACTATAAATTAGAACTGCAGGCTATTCTTGCATTTCTGTTGGCTTAGGGTCGCATAGTAAATTTGCACCAAAGAAGAAAATATACTAGAAGAGACCGCTTCGCTTAGCTTAGTAGATGTCTTGAGTTATAGCCCATCTCAGGTTAAGTTGAGGCAAGCAGGGTGGGTAATTAGGGTCGGTTTCAACCGTCATAAAACTGACCCTTATTAATGCCGCCTGAGTGAACCTGTAGACACTCTAGTTTAAAAT
>JAGFPH010003467.1:62134-79710 GCA_018207615.1 Philaenus spumarius
TTTATTCTGCGAAATTACAATAAAAATTTGTATTTTCCTTATCGTCATCGACCCATTTAGTTAGACATGTATCTAAATAGATTGTTTTGTGTTCATATTGTTAGAATAATAAAATAAATTTCAATTTAAATGTATTCATTCAACACAATTTTCATTGCACGTGTTTCATTTTTAAGTTGTACCAATTTTTGTCCAATAAAAATAGTATATCCAGAACGCATTAATGTAACTGACCAAACATGCGCTCTTCACTAAAACTATAAACTTTTGGACCAACTCTGGCAAAACTAGTCTTTATATAAACACTTACTTATAATTCATAACAAAAGGCAGAACATTAGTTTCTAAATTTAAAATAAATGTTTGACAAATTTAAATTTAATTTATAATGTTTTACATTTGAAATTTATATTAAAGCATTAAATAGTTTCTGGTAAACAACTAAATATCGGTCGTTACTTATTAAACGGGTATTGATCTTTAATGTTTGAGTGAATTTCATGACTGTATAAATAAGGGCAACATGTCCACACAAAGCACATACAGCATACAGTTAACCGTATTTACTATTAATCACAGACTTCTGTTAATATCGCAATGTTTGATACATTTAAATCTCAAATACTCTGCATATGTTGTCATAGTCATGTTAAATCGAGTATTACTTAAAACTATAGTTATTATCTTTTGCTCGGAGCTGGATTTAGATTGCACCAAATTATTTAAATTATGTCCAAGCTTGTTACTGAATTGTAACTCATGTGTAGAGAAATCAAAATTGGAATTGATAAAACAAATTTGTAATGATCAAATTTAACACAATACAAGTATTCTTTTAAAATAAAAATATATTCTAGGTTAAGTTAAATTCCCCGAAAGCTATCCTCAAATTTAGATGGTAAAGCAGATATGTTTTTACTCTCTAATGCTTAAAATATATCGATTCCTAGAAATTTTTAAGAAAGTTAACTTTTTAGAAGCTTCGTTAGTTCTTATAATTTATTTGTAAAGTATAAAGAACAAATAACGTATAATGGAAATCTGTAAAATGTGGTGTTTTATAAAACTAAATATAATGACAAACTATGTAGGTTTAAGATAATATAAACTCTATGCTTGGAGCGTTACAAGATGCTCCACTGCAGATGAAGTGTACTTGTGCTTAGATAAGAAACATGTGTTCAGAATATATTACGGTGGCTTTGCTTTATTATTCATACTAAATCTTGTATCTATTCCTCTGAGTTTATATCCAGTCAAACGAATAACTGAAATAATTGCTTGGATGAAGACAACAAATAACATATGAAAATACTAGCATTCGTAATCGTCATTGCATAATTTGAAATAAAGATTCCGTCATAAGCCTTGGCAGAAAATGGTTGATTTCTAAAATTAATCGTTTTACGTATAAACAAAAATGTAAATTTAAGCTTACGTCTGGTATTTTGTGCTCGGCAAGGTCTAACTTTTTTAATATAATTCATGACCACCTTCAGAGAAGCCCGGTGATGTAAAATAGATTCCGAAACACGAAGCCAGAATAAATACGAAGTCACACAACGGATATACAAAGGTAAATATATAATTTTTACTTTAATTTGTGACTTGGATACTGATAATACAATGTTCAATATTTTCTGTTTACAAATATCATACGAAATTCTTAATATTGAAATAATTAAAATATCGAAATAATTCAAATATTAATATGTTTATATTTTTAATATTAATATTTAAAAAGTCACATATTAGTTTTCGTAGTGACATATTATACATTATTAATAACTTTTAATTCGGTTTGTCAGTCGTACGTAAATAATAAGTTAGAGATCATCATAATATTATGTTGTTGAAAATTAAAAGCTACAGTAATGTATTTTCAACAAATATTTCTTGTATACGGATAAATTCTTCATCTCCAGTGGAATATTTTTTAAGCACCCAAGCATAAGCACATATTATTACGTAGAAACAAACCTTTTTAAGGAAATATTTTGTTTCATAAACACCAGAACACCACATTTACCAGGTCCCTAAAGTAATAAAACGAATTTTATCTTCAAAATACATTTCGCTGAAGACATAGATTTAGTTGATGTATGCTTAGACTTACTTACAAATTTGAAAAATATCGATATATGTATATATATATATATTATATATATTGTTTGTATTTAAGAGGAAAACCAGTTAATAATAAACTATTCCACACATTTTCAAACATTTACATTGTTAGTTTACGTCTTATAGAAATTAGTTGTCTTTAATAGGTGCCAGGTAGACTAATGAAAACGGGGAGTAGCGTACAATAACGTCAGCAATAGTTTTAAATCGGCGCGGAGATAGTGTTTTAAACGTACTAACTATGAGACTTACTGATTACGTCGCACATTGTCCATAAGTTTCATACATAAGCGACTCTATACCTAGTAAAGGTTAATTAAGATCTGCAGAAAAGAAAATAAAATTTCAGAAAGTAACTCACCAAATGACAGAAGCTTGGCAATATATCTTTTATAACTTCCTGTGACTAATTAAAGTTAAGAAAATGCTGGATGTACAAATATTGATTACAACTTGGAAGCGGAAATGATATAATTACATAAACTGTGTAACATCTACTTTCTCATCCTGTAATTTCGACTTAATTGTAGGAACAACCTTCTAAACTTTACTAAACTTGCTTAATTAGTTGATATCTGCCTTGTGTTATCAGAATAATATAAACACATTTTTGTAATACTTATGTGCCCTTCCCTCCATTCTCGTATATGTAATTCCGTTAATTAGTTTTTCTAGGAACACTTAGAATTAAACTGCAAAAATGTTTTGATCTGATCAGATCTATTTTTATTATCACACATTATTCTGCAAAACTTTTAGTTCGGAACGTAGTTTTGCCACACATCGCATCTACACATTAATACTTTACTGGCCACTTCTTCTAAGCTCTATTATTCACTTTAACACAAGTGCCACGATTACATTTCTCACAATCTTTAAATCTTATTTTAAACTGCTTTAATTGTTAGGCCAATTATAAAGTAGCCTAAAATATGTGATGTAGGAATTGGGTGATGGCATGTAACAAAACAGTAAAGTGAAAACTTTTAAAAAAGCATGTAAATATCACGTTGCGGGATTTAGAGATCACTAAGAAACAAAACACGTCTTGAAAACTTTATACAAATTTAAGGTGGATTTGGAAAAAGACGAAAAGGAGAAGGAAAAGGAGAAGGGGTAGTGGTATATGGGTGTGTAGAGGGGCTTATATGTGGATAACGACGCGACGGTACCCATTGTGCAAATGTATCGGCAGATCTCATCTTATAAAATTGCAAGAAATTAAATACTGAGTGGATAAACATTATTGTAATGGATGTAGATACAGGGTTGAATGACTCAGAAAACTGCTCCAATATTGCAACGGAATTAAAATAAAAAACAATTAAAAATACATCTAGGATTCGTTTAGGTTACTGCTAAGGAATCATGGGAAGCAATTAAATTATATGGTAATATTTTTGGTTTAAGAATATTATTTAGTTGATAAAATATATCCCTTTTTTCACAGTGTAACTGCTGCCATTTTAGACATCAAAAAGTTAAAAAGGGTGATTTAACTGAAAAAATCACTTAAACTTAGATAGTAAAAATACTGCATCTGTCAAAAATCTACGTGGTCGATGAGGGTACTAAACTTAGGTTTGAATAGTTTTATATTAACACCAAAAATTAGTTCAAGGGGTGGAAACAATAGGGCTGCATTACATCATTATTATGAACTATATGTTCTTTTTACGTAACTTTCGAAACATTATGTGCATATTGGGTGCAACACCATATTTTTTATACGAACAACCACTGGGGTAAGGGTTGTTAAAACAATATTTAGCGGAATAAAAATATACTGCTCCTTCAATATCATGGCCAATTTAAACGGTTTAACTTAATTTAATATTGCAAAAACACTTTTACTAATAACTAAAAAAAATAATCATATGACAAATGGGGTACACAAATATTGATTTAACGTGTTGCCTCTTCTTTAGTATACACAACAAATCTATTCAATGATAGTGTAAACTTTTTAAATACTGTCTAAACGTTTTTATAAACTTTAGACCAACCTTTAATGAAAGATGTTACCAATAAAATAATATTGTGCTAGTTAGTTTTTTGTAAATCATATAAATATTACTAAAATTTGTTCAAATTGTTTCCTTAATAACTGAGACTTAAGGTATAACTACGCGAGGTGAGAAAACATTTTTTGTTTAGTGGTTACCTTTTTGTGTATTTTGATGTATTGAAACTTGGAATACAACCTTGCAAGGTGATTTCAATGTTTAACGTCGGGCAGATCGTTCATTTGTAATTGTCTAAAACAAATAAACATCATTATTATTTTAAGTTTGAACTTGTATCATATGGTATTAGAGACTCTAGTAAACCATTGCGATCCACTTGGTATTTAGAAACATGTGTTTATCAATAATATTTACGCACATTTGGCAACTGTATAAATAAGGACATTATAAACAGATGTAATATACGCCGTTAGCTATATTTACTTTAATGATAATATTTCGTTTAAATACATTCCTAAGTACATATCGCAATACATATTAAATGCACATTTATACATCATTGGGTTGCCGTCATAGTCATTTTCTTTATTTAAAACTTTCCATCACAGCCTTGTCAAAAATCTATTACTACCTAACCTTATATACTTTGAATTTATATTTAACTGCTGTTACATACGTCCCTTCCTTGTGTAAGTACTAATCCTATTGGACACGCCAAATTAAGTTGCGAACTTATTTAAGATTCAAATCGAACCTACAAAACGTTAAACATATATTATAACAAACATATTATTATAGTTCAAATTTTAAATCCATAAAGTTAAAAGGAAAATTTGCATATGTCTTATTTGACAACTTAATAATTATGTAACAACGGTCGAGAATATAATTTATCCAATAGATTTTCATTAGAATCGGTTAAAATATGCATGGGATATTTTTAACAACAAAAGGATAGAATAAACAAGATTGATAATGCAATTAAAAAATAATTTGTAATTGCTATTTAACTGTACTAATCTTAATGTTAGGGCTAAAATAAGTTTTGTTTTCATTTGTCATGAGTTTAACTTACGATAAACATAGTTTCGCAATTTTATCAGTTTTTTCTACAAGTCTCCCACAGTAAAAGTTAATTACAAAATAGTATAACTCATAAAACTATAATTTATTTAAAACAATATGTGGTTTTATTTATCATTAAACAAAATTATAATTGCTTATAATTATTTTATACAAAACTCTCTTTAAGCTTAGGTAAACTGGTTCTAGACATTTATATTTTTGCATATATATATTAAAATAGATTTTAAACTAAACATGTACATGGAAAATGTAATTATATTATGCCTTGATATTTAGTTTAGAGAAAATTGAATTAGTTTATTGTGTTTTTTTTTAATTTTTAGTATATTTTATCTTATTGAAAACACTATAGATTTCAACTTCAATTCAATCAATTTTTTGTCAACTGCTTTTCTAAATGTTTACCATAGTTTTTTTAAATAGTAAATTTTCCTATTAAAAAAATACCACCTTTATTAAAAATTCAATATATGTTCCGCTTCTTTTTCTCTACAACTACCTGAATCAAATTCTTTCGTCTTGAAAATATATGTCTATTCTGTTTGGATCCTGGGTTAGTTCTGAAGATGTTTTTATTATATATTATCCCTTTAAATATCCATTAATTCAGTCTTCATTTGTATTTAATCTTTACACCTTTTAGCACTATATAGTTTAAATTTCACCTTAATAATTTTGTATCACTATTTACATACTCTTAATTTAATACTCATGCCTGATTATTCTAAAAATATTTATTATACTTATATTAAATTATTTACATTTTCTTTACGATTCTTTTGATAACTTATATTATTAAATTTGTTTGTATGGACTAATTTAGTTTTCCATTCGTATCGCGCTGTTGTATGTTGTTCGATTAATATTTTAAAATTTAATTACTTATTTAGTTAATTTAATTAATAGTATTATTATTATTATTTATGTATTATTTTATTTTATTTGTATGACATTAAATACATTCCCCTCTATATTAAGAATACTTTTGTTATTAGCCATATCCTATTTTTAGGTTAAGCCTACTCCATGTTTACTTTAATATAGGCAAACAGCCATTTAAGGTTTTCATGATTCCATCCTACGTAAATTGACTATTGATTCCAAGATCATACATAATAATTATTATAAATTTAACATCATTCATTCCACTTTAAGTCTGCTACCGACACTCTTATTCTACTACATTTCATTAGCTGGTTGGGTATATTGTGACTCGTCACAATGAGCTGAAATTTAAAACTTCATATGCCAAGCTTGCTATCGTTGGGAAGTCTGAAGCCTATTGTTGCAGTTTGTATTATCATAACTTTTATAACTAAGTAAAAATATTTAAGGAAGGGAATTCAGTAGAGGGTATTTAACATTAAGTCGCGTAATATTCTAACGTTTACGAGAAAGAAATCTAAATTAAATCTCTAAAAAGGATGGAAGTGATGTAGATAAAAAAACAATTCAAATCATGCGAAATGCACACATAATATTTGGTTATGTAAACTTGTTTTTTATCAGTAAACTAACCGAGTCGGGGAAAGTGTGTTCATTAAGGGTGGTTCTTAATTACATGATGGGGATATGTATATGAGTATTACGCATTATGTAATTACAACTTGTTCGCTTCCAACGTGTATATGTATATGTTCGCTTCCAATCGGTACAAAAGTCAGTATATCTGATGAGTCATTAGAATTATAAAAAATGTATTACCCATGTTCACTAAATTAATTGTTTCGTAAATTAGTTTTAATTTTGCTTCTTTAACAGTTCGTCAGTTACATTATTTCTGTTTGTAAATTCAGTTTCTTCATTTTTCATAGAATTTTACCCAATGGACTGCAAACGGAATTTACATTGTAATCATTGTAGTACAGTTTTTATGCACTTACAGTATACCATTTATGTGTTTGGTTATGACAAGAGGTTGTCGAATAGTGCTTTAATTAATTATTAAACGACACAATTTCAAGGTTTCTTTTCCGACAATGCAGGCACATATGGGACTGTTATGAACGCCAAAGTGTTATCAAACATATCGTTGGCTTCAAGTAACCTGAATGTAAGGAACTACCTAATTGAGTTCGAACATGAGAAATTATGTTGTACGTTCTAACTATAACAAACCTGAACAAACCAGTGCTAACAAATGAGCATAGCATTGTTCACATAAATTACAAAAATATACTTTCGATCAGTGTAGAGAATACAATTCTGTGAATCTTTTTATAATTCCTTGAAGCGTTATTTCGAAATTAATATATTAAAAAATTATGTTAAAATAAAACTAACAAATATTGTAACGTAAATTACATAGATTTGTGTTAGTTTGTGTTTAAATTGATTAGTTTTCTTCTATCTAACAGATGAACCAGTTGAATAATATGTTTCAGGTTTAAAGTCGAAAACGATGACAGCCCATTTATTGGTTTTCTAAATTTTAATTAAAACCATCGAATAAAATTAACAAAGAAATATTACATCTCATAAAATCATCTTCGATTTTTATTTTAGAAGGTGACAAATAACAATGGCCTTTATAACTGGAAGTGATATAATTACATAAACTGAGTAACATTCGTATTATCAAATTTCAGGCTTATTATCACTCACAACAACCCTCTAAACTTCACTTAACATTTTTAACTTTGATAACACTTTTATTTAAGTTTAAGATTAAGTGAATGTGTGTAATACTTGATGTTCCTATCCATACGTATGGTATGCGGATCTTTAATTTACAGAGGGAGCAATTGCAACTTACAGCTGAAATACAAAATAGGTTCAAATGTTTTACTTTCTTATTTGTGCGGGCTTTATATGTAAAACCCATTTTACAAATTTGTTAAAACGTTTACAAAATAAAGAACGTATACTATTATTAATTAAAGAAACATTTAGGAACTACTGCCGATAAAAATGAATCAAATTTGCCATTTAGAAGGCTGAATTTGTAAAGAGATAAATCTAAAAGGAAATATCAGGTTTCAAAAATTATACACAGATATTTAGTATTAACTTAGCCTATAACACTGAGAGAATTAGTTATTTTTTTATAACTCCTAAAACGATTTAACTAGTCATTATTCAACACTAAAAGTTATAAAACATCAAACGTATCAACGGTAAACAATTACATTTGTCACACTGATTTAAATAAAACCCGAACCACAAACCGTTTAATCCAAGACCGACCTGTTGGGGGAGGGGGAATGGGAATGTACGGTGGGGGGAGGGTGTGTACAGTATATATAGGGCAGTAATATTTTATGTATACTTTAGTAGTGTTAAAACCCCCTGAGGATGATGACCATGTCATCGAAATGTACATAAGGGTAAGACATTAAACTTAACTTACAATTTGTTTGTTTAGCTATAGTTTTTGCTCCTTGTCTTGTGGTTCGGGTTTTATTTAAATCAGTGTGATTTTGTCGCCACAGTACTCTTTTATTTGTTTAATTACATTTGTGTCTATTGTTTCCGAACATTAAATATTTAGTACGACATATTTCAGGAGTAAATTTCCAAAATCACAAGTGTACTACTGGTTTTAAAATTCGACCCAGGAGAACAGATGTATATTATTGTATACACAAGACATCACTCGGTTGTTGATACATAATTAGTCATTGGCCATCATTCACTGAACACACTAGATTCAAAATCAAAGTTGGAAGTAAAGCCATGAGCCGAATATCACCTCGTTTTGAAAATGTGAGATTCTACCATTCTAAACTCAAATCATGATGTATCATTAATGCCTTTTCGCAAGCTCAAATTGTTGTGTTCTTAATAGACAGTTTTTAAATTTAAAACTTGGTCGCATGTATTTTAGTATTATTATTCCAGTTTAAAACAACATTTATTAGAAAATAAATTGCATCTACTTTAAAGTGTTATTTCAGGAAAATTGACAAGTAGTGATAGGTAGTTTTGTAGCAGTGAATATACGTTTTACCATTTTTGCTGTGTTTTGAATTATTTAATTCAATATCAATTTCGTAGGGAATTTTCATCAAGAAAATTTCTTTAACATATGATAAAATGGAAAAGTGAGGGAATATAGTTGATATCAAATACTATACATTCTATACATTCCCTATAAGGCAACATGACGTAATGTGCCTTTATTACTAACAGCGACTGATGTTGGAAGGTTTATTCACGCCCATTAACAATATGTTTACCTTTAACCAATGATGAATATAGTTTGTATATTCTATTTAATATTATGTTGAATAGTATGAATTTTTACTGAATTATTGTCTTTATAAACCTACTTTTTCTTTATTACTGAATCTATTTTTAGGAGACCAAGACAATGTCCAACATACAATATTAGGCCTCTTGAATTAACGAGTTGTTTAAAAATGTCTGTTCGTTGTCCTAACATTTTTAATATAAGTTAATTCTATTTTATTTCAAGTATTTGTATATCACGCCGCAATGGTTTGTACTGCATATGTTTGGAGAAAAGTAATATAAATAATTGTATCAAATAGTACGCTAATAATACTTACAGTAGAGCGTTGATAATCTGAATATCAATAATCCGAAACGTCAAAAATCCGAACTCGTTCTGAGGCCACCCCTGCAAAAATTTCGTTTTCGTTTTCGCAAATTCCAATTATTGTTCGTTAAAAAATTTCACAAAAATCTTCATCACAGTTTGGCATTATTATCTCTTTTTAAACACTTCTTAATACCTTCTCTCACACGCCCTCACAGAAGACTGGCTGTCAGTATTTGCATCACTGTCACGCTAATAAGCTGCTTAAGCGCTAGCAGTAAACATACAGAAAGTTCATTCATTTCTCTTTGTGTAATCATTATAACAGTGTGTCGTACATACAGTAGTGTACAGTACAGTATTTTTTTTCGGATTGTGTTAACTATTAGGTACAAGTGAACTTTTAATTATGTACTGTACTGTAATTGAGTACAAGTGTTGTAGGCCTAATCATGTTGGCCCTACTGTACGTGCAGGTGCTTCTAAATCATAATATGTAAGTAGTCTTACATACTCTATTGTAACTACATTACATCTTGTACTGTTTAACCGCATTAATCGAATAAAGGGGATATATTTTAGCCTAAATAGCATTTTCTTGGTTGTTTTCAAAAATCTGAACAAATTGATAATCCCAACCCCCCTCGCTCCCAATTAGTTCGGATTTTCGACGCTCTACTCCTTTATCGTATTGTTTTTAGTGATTGCCCAGAAAAATACATTTTAAACATTCTTCATTGTGTTCATCGTTCGAAAAACACATTTTGAGATCTCACCTCTCCATTTGTTAAATACTAAAAGTCAAAATTTATTTAGATAATTAATTGTTCTTCACTGATAAATTAATCCTCAGTAATGGGTCCGGGATCCTTACAATCTAGAATTGTCTCTTCACACGAGTGTCAGCCTTTTAGCTGTAATATTTTATTTGATGCAATTGTACAGATAGATTCCTTTACTAAATCTTTACAGAACAGAAGGAAACTTGCACCATAATAGTGGAGTTTAAACTAAATGTTTTCAACCACTGCTTAGCTCCATTTAATAAAAACATAATGAAACTCAATCCATGTTACCTAATAGGTCCTGCTGAAAACATGTAAAATGTGGTCTCACATGTTGCACTAAAATAAAAAGATTTGGCAAAAACGAAAATTTGGATGCCTGGTACTTAACGGGTTTAAACATGTCCAAAGTTTCATAAAAATCTGGAGTTTTTTAAGTTATTTTGAACACACACTTACAAACTTTACAATAAGTATAGATCTGACTCAAATTAAATAAATTTTGATTGGCAGATATTTATCAAAATGGTGGTTGTAGAATAGCATATATGAATAAGTTCAAAGTTTTGTGTATAAATAATATATGCAAAGTATCTTCTTTCCCACAAGTAAGGTTTAGATAATGTGAATTTATTTCAAAATTATGTAAAACACATGATCACTTTAATACTTTTGGTGTTTGAACGTCTGACAAAAACGCAGAACTAAATTGTTACTATTACAAAATTAAAATACTATTAGTTAATTTTAATATTTTAACTTAATTTTCATTGAAAACTATTTTCAATTACCTTTTAGCACACCTGTACCTTCTAACCAAATTTTAAACGAATCACGTAATTGGCTGATGCTTGATTAAAGCTAAAATACTTAGTAGGGCGAGAGATATGAACCAGTTTCAATCCTTCAATCACAAACTTTATATTCTTTAAATATAGTTTAATTATAATTACTGTAGATTAGCATCATGTCATTTTTTATTATCTAAATCGACAACAGACACTATTCGTTGGAATAAATCATTAGCAGTTTTTATTGCATTAAAATAAATGGGATTTCTTCTCTGCAACAAGATTGTTTTAATAAAATAAATTACAATGCAAATTGTTAACATCTAGTTTGTGAGAACTGCACAAATGCATAACCTATTTATTTCCTAAAAGCTTTCTTTAATTATATTTATTCCCTTGGGAGTGCATTTAAATTGTAAACTTTAAGCAGTATCGGAATTGCTTAATCATTTTATTCTTATCATGTAGGGATTAAAATAACTAAAGCAGAATAATGGGTCCTTAACATTTTAGGTTAGAAAGATAACTTTGTGAACTCTACAATACAGATCTTCAACAACTGTTCTTTATATACAGGGTGTTTACAAACTCCCTGGAAAATTTTTGTGTATTTGTTCCTTAGGTCAAGGCAATCAAAAAACGTCATATAAAATAATATGAGTCTGACAAGCCTAGTTTTCTGTCTGTCCGTCTGTTTGTGTTTTTTACAAATTATTTTATAAATTGAGTACTATTTTTGATAGAAACTTCAAATTTGGCACGAACGTGTACCTTGGTAGGTCAAACAAGTAAACTGAAATAAATATCATACAAAATTTGCACTAAACAACAATTCGCCGTGTACAGTTGTTACATAATTAGATAAATGTCTCATTACTCAGTTATTTATTATCCGATTGTAGCAAATAAATTATGATTTTGTTTGTCTTAAAATTCTACATTTTTTATTACTGGTAAATTTTTTTTATAAAAATACAGTTTTCGTGAAATTTAACATCAAATATTTTAAATGGCTGCCATCTTGAAACTTTTTACGATATCGTAACGAAACTTTATACACTTGTTTGACCTACCAAGGTACAGGTTTCTTTAAAATTTTAAGTTTCTATGTGCAAAGCGGAGGAATTTAAGTCAATATCGGACCGGAACAAACCTGGTCAACAAATTAATAGGCTACTGCATGAACCACTGAGTATTTACAATATTAGTGAGCGAGATATGGTATGACAACAAACTCGTATTTAAACAATAAATACATTATTATTTCTTTTTGTTTTTATGCTGCATGAAAATAGGGGTTTGTAAATGTTGTACGCAGTCCTATGTTCTAGACATAGCCACAGCGCTGTTTCACCGATCACTACCGACTTCGTCAGGATAAGCAATTTTTAGGTATTTTTTTAATTATCATTTTTGCATTTCTGTTGCTATCCGACACTAGGCTAACCTATGGCAACGGAAATGCAAAAATAATAATAAAAAATATACATAAAAGATTCTAACCTAACATAACACAACATGACCACTCTACTATTTGTCGCAGAATAAGACTAACGTAAATAATGTGTCCACAAACATTTATATTCATATTTCAAAAGGTTATGCTCGGATTTTGTTCAGTGCAATTTGTTAAGTTTTTAAGTTAGTGTTAGTGATTAGCCGACGTTTTTCGACAATCAGCGCTGTAGTTGTCTACATGGTCAGATTGATAACTACTATTAAAGGTACTTATGGTTAATTGAATAAACAATCCAAGGCAACACGATAAAATATAATAGTTTCTCAAAAACTATAAAGGGGTGGTATGGCGAAATCAATTAACACGTCACTTAGCTTAGTACCATAACGCCATATAGTTCGAACCATGGGTTTTCGTGACGATTCTGTAGGACACGCTATCTCTATTTTCATTAGTTCAACCAGTTAAAGTAAAAATTTAAAAACAACATATGTATAAATATATCATCTTGTTTTATGTTTGGTCTGAATAATGACTGGTAGACGGTAGTGCTAGCCTGATAACACAAGTATCAGCGTCTGCTAATCGCCTCCTATTCTAAGCACCATACAATACACGAATGCACGAGCCAGCTTGAATTCAAGGCGCAAGAGTTCGTTGAAACATTAATTTGTAATCTCATGTTCGGGTTCTATTTAAAAATGTATAATCAGAAAATGTATTTTGAATTATTTTTATGTATGACATTTAAATATTGATATTATTGTTTGAAAACCCCCAAAAAGTGCTTTAAACATAACCAATGTTTAAATAATTAAACCTCTTATTAAAATGAGTTTCCGTTGATTCGACTATAAAGGTGCCAATTGTATGTTGTAGCTGTTTTCCTTAATGGGAACAAGACTCTGATCACGTTACCGAAGAAAGGTAAATAATTTATGTTTACAAAATGATGAAATTAAAGATTGAAAAGATTTTTAATAACTGAACCATAATAACATCAGAAAAGAGATGTTTTAATAGTTTCAAGAGAGCTCTTTTGTTGTGTATTTACTGACAATAGTTGGGTATGTATAATCAAGTTACTTTTATTTCTTTTATTTAAATAATGTGAAGTATGTTCAGCCTCATGAGATTTAATAATTGCGACATTATAAACATCCACTTGTTTATACTCTCGTTAAGTCCCTTAACAAGATTTACACTTATAGCCTAAATGTGCCAGTAGTTAATTGTTTTATTTATAAGTTATTTTTATACATTTTTCAACCTATTCTTTCAACCTATATTTTATACAACTTATTTTAGATAATTCTTCATATCGCATTTACAAAATACTAAGTAACTAGCCATTTACATTAATTTACTTTGGAAGATTTCCAAGTAGTCAAGTTCTGTTTTTTCCTCCATAGTGCATATTTCACTAAATTTAAAATGGTTACCTGGTAAATAACCAAGCTATTGTATTTGTAATCGTCGGGTGAAAAGCAAAATAGTTTACCATTTGAAAGAAATGATATCACCAACAACAACCCTAGCTGGGCTAATTAGTGTATTGTACAGGGTGTCCCATTAGTAAAGAGCCAAACTTCGGGATATGGTTCTATGCGTCAAAATAAAGAAAACATATTTTTTTTACGTTTCGTTTTCCATGTATCCGCCATTTTGTTTTTTCTGCAAAATAATGCATACCTACAAACAAAAATTCCGACATAAAAGGTAAAATAAGTATGCGCCTACTATAACGTGAAGTGCCTCCGGGCGTAATAATTCACGTTAGAGGTGTAACGTTAAAAGTTTCATACACTGTTTTTCATTTTATATATCATAAATTGTGGCACGTGTTGTCACAATTTTCTGTTGGCTGAGTAAGCGAATATTTTTTGTGTTTGAAAAAACGTACTAAAGAGTAATTATTCTTAGGTTTCAGTCTATGTGGTATATGTAACTTTTACGATGGCACAATAGACCAAGTTCAACAATTGTGTAAATACTAGTAAGTGTGTGTATGTAATTATGTGTGGGTTTCGTGCTTATGATAACTATTTCTTATTATTTTTAAATAAAGTATTGTTAGCGTTATGCTAAAAAATTTTTATGTAACCCATATGTTAGCTAAAGATTTTACAGTAAGAAAATCTATAGTCTAACAACCTTTAGACTGTAAAAAAAAATTGCCTTAATTTTTGGCAAAACGAATTGTACATTTTCGGTGAGAAGTAAAGCATTCTTATTATTATTAGTGAACATAGGTGGCGTGTCATACGTGAGAAAATAAAGAAATACTGCTAAACTAAATTTTGTCGGTTATCTGGCTGAATATTTATTTAAAGCGAAATACCCCATTGGTTTACCCACTAAGGCAATTACTAAGGTAATTAAATGAAAAAATCCCAAAATATTTACTTATAGCCTCTAGTCACATTATTTTTCCTGTTTTTAAAAATAAATAAGTTACCAATTAAGTTGATTTGTATAATAGAACTGTAATAAAATACAAAACATAGTTTCAGAGAAGTCTCAAAACACTGTTATATTATCACCTCAGCAAAATGGCTTTCACAGTTGCCTATGTTAAATCGCCTATTCAAGTTTTGGTTTCTTTGTTTGTTCTGTACAGGTTGTTAACGTCTAATTTCCAGTCACCAGTGACGTGTATAGTTTCTTTGTATCTAAAACAATAGTCAAGTTTTGTGTCTCTCTAAAAAACTGCTGTTAACCTACACCTGAACTAATATAGTTTTTATATAAATTGTTAACTATTATGCTCTAATTGCCTAACCTACTAACATTAATATTGTTACTAAGTCAATTTGTTCGACAAATAACTGAGGTTTATAACATTTTGAAAACGAAATATTATTGTAGCGTCTATATTATCACATTAGTTATATTTCTAAGATTTTTCAAACGAGAAAGAAATTAAGTTGTAATGAATCGGAAAAGTGGGAAAGCACGCTGGCGGAGTTGATATCAAATATTGAATTCCACACATTCCCCACACAATTCGATAAGACGCGATGTGACTGTAATATTAACCGCGACTGTTGTTGAATTAAAAAGGTAATTTTTCGTCGATCAATGTATTTGATGTAGAAAGTTTTCTGGATCATTAAATCTCTTATAGGTTAATAAATTACATGTTGTAGGTCCATCAACTGACATTCTTTGTGTTGGAAAACACTTCTGCGGTGTCAGATGATAACATGTATCCATTATCAGATGTTAATTCGAAATCACTCGCGAGATGTTGTAAAAAAAAAAATATTACACCGTCCAAAAAGCACAACCTTATTGGCAGGTAATACACAAATTTGAAGTTTTAACGAGCCTTCTACCTCCATTACTTTTCATTCCCATTTAGTAGAATAGAACATGAAAAGTCATAGGACTTTGACACGCACGTCATCGATTAACAAAAGCTTCTTACAAATAAATAGGATACAAAGTTTTTCACGATAATGTTACAATCAAGCTTAATTTTTCCTTTTTGTAATATCTAGAGAGAGGCGATAGTTCAGTTGGCATGCAGACGATCTAATTGCGAAATCTCAATTCGCAATCCCGTTTTTGTGAGTCTGGCATTGTGTAAAGATGTAGGCCTAAAATACAAATAAACACTATTCGAAAGAAACAAACAAATGAATATTTCCTCTTTAAGATATGTTGAATATGTAATTGTTGAAATTAATAAAACTCTTTCACGATAATTATACCGTATGTTTCATTTCAGCTCCCAATTATTACAAAGTGGCTACTCGCTTGGCTTTAACTTTAGTGAGAGGGAACACATATATATGATACATATAATTATATATATAAACATTTATTTTATTCGGAAGATTTGCTTTGTTACATTTGATTCCGCACTGTGTGTCAACCACAATAATCAACCTTAGTCTATATCTCATGATTTACACAAAGGGAATAACTGAGTACAAATTTCTACTCCCCAAATATAAATTATTTTTAAGATAGCCTACACAAGTCTCCCAATAGATCAACACAGAAACTGATTATAACCCAGAATTTACATAAAAAACCATAGTTCCTTTAATATCCACGTACTGTGCCTTCACATTAACTCTGTCCTGGTGGCTCCGACAATCGGACAGCTCAGCTACCTTGAACTGACGCCCATCTGGTTCAGCATCACCGGAAAAGCATCTTTCGTCTCTCCTTGACGCCCATTCCGGCGTCTATACCCCGAAACCCCCAGTCTCCTAAGACCTCTCTTTTCACCCAAGAACTTTTTCAAACAAAATATATTATATCGTTTGCATTAAACAAAACGATCTTCTTTTAGGAAACAGAGTAGTGCATTTTAATAAGTGATGTTAATTTAATTGTATGTAGAAGTATAGAAATGTGCAGTGCGGTAATCAAGTTTATTTACATGGAGTCCAATTTCATTGAAAAACAAGTCCCATATTTCCCGAGTTAATACTTGTGAATTGAGTTGTACTAAAGTAAACTTTCTCCAAACATTTGCTACAAACGTTCGTAATTATTTAACAGTGTTTAAGTTAGAAAAGGGTTTCTCTCTGAAGTAAAAGAAACATGAAAGTAGTTGTCTCTAAAAGAGATTTTTAATAAACAATATAAAATATATCACATTTAAAATTCTAAGTAAAATTCAAATCATTTTATAGAAACTATAAAGCAACGAACAGATCAAAATAAAGTTAAATTTTGATCTATATAATTAATATAACATAAAGGAAATAACACCAACATGTTAAATTCAAGATGCGTACAATTTAATTTGAAACATTTTTACTTAATGGACATCACAACTCCACTAAAGAAAATATACCAAGAAAATAAAAAGTAACCAAGTTATTAATGGAGAAAGAATAT
>JAGFPH010003467.1:79810-90522 GCA_018207615.1 Philaenus spumarius
CAGAGTGCTTGTAAAGCAGCAATAGGAGTGAAGTTGCGTCTCACTAAACATCTAGGAATAATAATTAGTATCCAATGTTAACAGAGAACTAGTCAAAATATAATTAATCGATGATTACTAGTAGTTCTGTAGTAGACCTCGCTCGTTGAAATAACAAATGCTAAAAAAAAAAATAGAGCTTAGGTTAAAAATAGAGTGCTAGTAAGGAAGTAAGTAGAAGGTTTAGCTAGTGAAAAATTATTTTGCAGATTATTAGTTTTTTCACTGTTTCCAGGGACACCGGACATAAAATGTCTCTCTTCTAGGTACGTTCTAATCCCCATTTTTTTAATATGTTTTTTTAAGTTTTTTTATGTTTTTTTTTCGATTGTTTGTATTAGTTTTACTCTAAATACTGTGTGGTGCAACAATGAAACAAAATTAATAAGAGAATGCGGTTGGTAAATGACTAGAATACAACTCTATCAGTAAATTCCACGCATAGCCAATTGGGCTTCTTATCTCGGCTCCCCCTCACTACTCACTTGTCACAGCGGCAACACCGACTTACCGCAGGAAAGAACAAGAAAGCAGGTCGCTCTCTCTCTTTCCCTATAAAGTTTTAAGGTTTTATGAAGATGTCTAAAGAAAAAACATATAAAACATGGTTAAAATACAAAAACTTGGACGATTTTTGAACAAATTTAAAGTTTGCATCCATTTTGTGAGCTTACCGTAGAAATACGGAAAATATCAAGAGAACAATTTTGTGAACATCAAATTTCCTACCAGCAAAATTTTATTAGTTTTTCAATTCGACTTACGGATAAGCCACAAACGGGCTTTGGAAAAAGGCTTACACTGAGAGAAATGGTGTGGCCGCCATTTTATTTTATTTAAGGGGTTAAAAATTAAAAATGGAAAAAAAACTGTATGTATACATCACTCGGCCTAGAAATAAGGAACATTCATGCAAAAAATCATGACAATCGGTCAAGGCGTTAGGCCGTAGTCGTGAGAGTCTGTAGACAGACAGACACATACATGAAATGCATAACGGTCGAACTAAAATGGAGACCTCGCTTCGCTCGGTCAATAATATAAAATATAATTCATTCTCGTCATAAAGAAAAGGTATTTTTTTATATTTTTTTTTCAAACGTATCCATATAAGTTTATGTTTGGAAGTTTGAAACATTTATTAGAATTACTTCAATAACATCTGCGATAGTAAAATACAACAGCTAATAGACTTTCAATAAACACAAAAAGTTAAGTATACAAATAACAGACAATAAATACAGATTCAGGTCAATATATAGATTGAATTGATAATAAATTATACCTTCCTTATTCTATAATTTGTAAAGCCGTAAGTACAAACAGTAATGCCACTTTATAACACAATTACTGGCATTCTCAAACAATACGACTAAGTCAGTTTTTCACAAATCGGCTCAATTTAAAATCTAACATATGTGTATACAGTACATTGATAAGTATAGACCTAAGTATAAGTATAAGTACGTGTATATTTCAAATTATTTTCGAATGTTTGATAGAACATTTAAAAAAAATTAAAATTATTGTATTTCGCCACAACTTTATTATATATAACTTTTTTAAATGTGTGTTTTAGAACTATCTTTTACGAAATAAAGAATTTTTCAAACGTAACATCTGCAATATTTTCATTGATGATGTATTTTTGTAATTACAATAAAGCAACAAGGTAAAATACAGAAGTGTAATGTTATTTCTCTTGAAAATGGAGGCATTCAACGAGAGATTGTGATGACGGGATAGACATCCCGAAGTGCGTCAGTAAATTAACATAAATTGGACACTGATGGAAAAATAGAAGGCACTATCTATTGTGTTAAAATTTAGAGACCCGGATAGTTGCAAAATGAAGTGTTAATACAGTTGTGATGAATTCAGTTCATGTTATCGGCTAAAACGTTTTATATTGAACTCCTTATGACTAAGGTTTTATTTATAAAGTAGATTTGAACTTGCTTCAAAATGCATAAATATGACCAGTGGAATACATGAATACAGTGGATCTTACAGAAAATTTTGCAAGTTTTGATCTTTCTGACATCATTAGAACGCAGATCAATCCCATGGCCCAGACTGAGACAATAAGATTGCACTAAGAAAGACATGGTAGGTTTGACATAATACAACCTGGCATGTTTATCGTAATAGTATTTTACTTTTAAAAAATACCAAGTATTGGGTTTTTAGTTATTTTAGTTCTAGGTCTAAGTTAGAAGTTTGAAATTAAAATTATGTCAATGTAGGCTATAATTTATATACAATCAGCGAGTGATGCAATAACCGTTACAAGAATGTATAGATGGTGTTTATAATTAAGTCGCTTCATGTTTCTCAATTGCATAAATAGAAATTTCTTTTGAAAATCCAAAATAAGGTGGAATAAGTACTATGATAGAAATGTTTTTTGAAAACTATTTTTTTAAATTATTTTGTAAACTATCCATAAATCATCTTATCGTACATTTTTTAACTTATTATTATTATTATTTTTTTTTTGTTAGTAAATGATATTATTTTTATTAAATGCAACTATTAAGGGTTAAGCGACTTTAAGGAAGTTTGATGGATTTGTTTTCAAAACTATAGAAGGCACTACTGTGAAAGTGCACTGACCGTTTGTCAGTGGCATGAAAACAAAAATAAGTTAATATGAAATAGTATATTAAACGACATCTGTGATTATAAACTATTTAACTATCTGTGATTATTTTGTTTTTATTCCATGGTGAAATACATTACAGCAAATTGTATTTTTAAATTACCTTGTATTTGTATGTTCGATAAGAAAATGCATGTAACACTTAATAAAACAATCACATATATTATTTCTCAAGGCCATTTTTTTGTCGGTACGCCATAACTTCCTTAATACATCATCAAATTACATGAATGAGGCATCATTTTAAAGCTTTCGTTAACCTCTACACCGGAAAAATATACAAAATACATATATACGAAAAAAATAACAATAATAATAAATAAAGAATCCGAAAGTAACAGTGATTTAAGATCAAGTAAGTTGTAGGAATATTTTCCTGGCGTTGGCAACACTGATTATATTATTATTATTAACAACATTTAAAAAAAAAATCTAAACAATAAGTTGAACCCTATATAATGGAACTAATAATTACTCAGTTCATAATATTTAAAAAATATTATTTTGTATTGCTAGCTCTTTTGAAACCTACACTTATACACATACTTTATTTTATGCAGTATTAATTTTATATCTCAAATCCGAGTCTGCCATATAAAACTTGATGATGATATAAGTTAAAATATCAACTTTATCTAAATTAAACGAAACTAAGATTGAAAACTAAATGTTTGTGTTTAAGGAAAATTTCTAGCACAAGTCTTACAAATCAGAGTTAACTAAAGCAGCGATAGAAATATTTTTTGTATTATTTCCAGGAAAGCTCTTTTGTTCACAACCACTTTTGCGATTCCTTTTGTTTCCATGTGATTGTTTCAGAGAAACGGTTCATGAGAAGAATTACTAAAGTAATACTTTAAAAAAAAGGACTTTTAGAGAAGTCCACTTATAAATTCATTGTATTTCTGATAGAAAAATTTTGCAGCTAAGGTTAAGTAAACAAAGTGTTTAATATGAACGTACGTTTAAATGTTGTTTTTAACACTGACAATATCTTATTTTGAGTAAAAGAGACGGTACATGTACTTAAGCGTTCAATATTAATTTGCACATATATATTGGAGTTTACCAAATATATATCATCGATTTAAATTTATTATATTTTAGATTCAAACACATACTGGTTTAAAACCGTATACTTAAGAAGAGCTAATAGACGTGAGCAATTTTAAAAGTAAAACGTGATACACAAAAAACATTTGTGACGTGTTTTAAGAAAATAAAAAACATACAAAAAAGGGCAACTTTAAAGTAGTAAACATAACAGTTAAGATAAGATGAGTAAGCAAACACTTTATAAACTTATAGACGTGTATCTATAAAGGTTTCAAAACTCAACAACAGAATTTTAAGATATTCTAAATCTGAAAAGTACACAACGGTGTTGATATCAGATATTGAAATCTAACCATTCCCTACAACTTTATAATATGCTATGACTTTTATTACTAACCGAGACGGCTGTTGAATTTGAATGGTTTTTACGAGCAACACAATATTATTTTTTTTTTAACAATGCTCCCTAAAGTTTTATATTGGAATGTTGGATAATATTAAGTTTTAATTTATTGCTTTCTTCGAATATGTCCATTAGTGGGACTGGTATGTGAATGAAATATGAATGTTACCAATTAAATGTTATGCCAAGTTAATCGCTACTAAACTAATGTGATTGGTTTATTTTCTTATAGTTTCGGTAAAATGAAAATTCAATACAAACAATGAAGGTTACCATTAATTTACTTTCAAATAATGGGTATTGGAGTTATTTTTAAAAAAATGCGTTTTAAGAAATGCAAACTTTATTATAACTTCATTTATACTTATTAAAAACTATACATTTGTTGAAAGTCAAAATTGTGATTTTCAATTAGATTTAAAAGCGCAAGCTTAGGATGTTTACCAGACATTTAATTACACACATTCTAAATAAATTGATACCGGTATATGAAACGTTAATGTTAATCCCGATCAATTGAAAAGGTTCTTCTTTCGATTAATAATAAATATATCTTTAAAATTTGCTGACTACAGTTTTATGTTTTCTGTGTTCTAAAATCACCAAAATATTAACGTCGGCACATTTAACCTAAATTACACAAAATTTTACTTAATAAATCTGGCAGTCTCATCTACGTGGTACAAACTGTCCTAGTGCATGCCAGACAATGGGCAAAACAAGACTAAGAAATTGTGGTAGATTTAGATAAATAAGTGTTAAAACCGTATCAATTTAAATTGATTACTAGCCAATCAGCGCGAACGGTTACAACACAAGAAGTGTTTGCAGCTTTATACGATTATCATGAGATAAATAACTGAAATAATTTAATCATAAATAAGGAATATATATATATTGCTAGCTGGCCCGATCCGGCTTTGCACGGATAGACAAATCAAAGTTGAATGAATATAAAAAAAATATCAATAATAAAAAATATATCTTATGCTATATGTATATAATAATAATTATTATTATGAATATATGTATATTATAAGCTTATCTTTTAACGCCTATGTTCTAATTTTCAGCTATTAAAAGTATATCCTGTAAGATCGGGCCTTATCAAATGATTTATTAAATTAAAGTATTTAAGCCACGAACGAAGTATCTACGACAGAAGACAAGAGAGGGATTTTAAAAAGCACTAATTAATAGGATTTAAACTTGTATCGTTGATAAAGTTGCGCAAGAAATATATGTCTCTCGAATTGAGAAAAAAAAAATTTTCTGGTAAAAAAACGTTACCATTACTAGACGTTTTTGAAACCCCACTAATTTATACCAGTAGGTATATATATATATATATATATATATTCTCTATCTTAAAGAATATGGAAAGGGTTATTTTGTCCTAATAATATCAATTATTCTCATATAAAGTTTTAAAACTAACTTACTTTCTAAAGTAAAAACAAACTAACTTTGAAAACTGAGTGTTTGTCCAATCTTTTCCAGTGTAACATTTTACAGGACAACTCTTCATTACCGGTGATTGCTGAAGTAGTAATAAATCTTTTATATTGTTTCCTGGAGAGCTCTTTCAGAGACAACCACTTCTGCGTTTCCTTTCTTTTCAAGAGAAGTTACTTCGTAGATACAGACCACGTAATCAAAATGTTTAATACGTGAGGATGAGTGTGATTTATTCAATATGTTATGTTTAATATATAATATGTTATGCCGTACAACACATTTGTTTTAGTGTAATCATCGTACTTGATATGGCAAAACTGAAATAAAAACCAGAAATAATAATCATTGTTTTTAAGCTATGTAAAATCAACGACTCAAAAATTAAATGATTTTTTATCTCCACACTTAATTAGTTTAAATTATATAATAAAGTTATTAAGTTTTGTAAAGTATTTCATAACTATCTCCTTTCATAACTAAAAATTATTCATCCAATTTCATAATCATTTTCTCTTGATGTACCTACTGTTTCCCTCTTTTTAAAACAATTTCTATTCCACAAGAAGAAGTTTGCGTTTGTCTGGCACTTAACTTCTTTTTTAGATCAGACACGTCTATTTGCATATCTTCTATTCCCTATTTTGGTCTAATCTGGCCTTGAAATATGATTGTAGATTAAGTCTTGAAGCTTCACCTCAGCTCCTTTTGTTAAAGAGTACAAAGCTTTCAGAGCGTTAATACAGCAATTCTGAACCAATTAAATATGTTTTTTGTTGTCTTTATTTTATCTTTATTTATTCAAAACTCATTTAACTTTTCCAAATCTTCAGTGACAGGGTCAAGATGTTGTTTATTCATTTTTCTGTTATGCATAGTTGCTAGTGCAGTTGATGATATCTTAGCAGTCCACTCTAATTCCATAATGTTTACAAGATCTTTTTACTATTTATTCTTTTCTTCATTACAAACTCTAAAAGCTTGTACTCGATCTATGCCTATAAATGTTTTGTGAATATTGTGACCAAATTTGAGTGCAAGTGAAGGTAGGATATTGTATATGTAGGACTTATTGTTAAACTATCTGGATTTTCCTGAATGCACATTATTTTCACAGCATAGGTTATTTCATAAAAACATTCTGGCTTTAACCACTCACTCATTTTGGTTTTGTTGTGGTTATTTTCTATTAAAACAATTGCCAACCATGAAAGCTGTCTCATATATTGCCTTGTCATTTCCGATTTTGTTAACCCTTAATTTTCTAACAGAAATAATCCAAAATGTATTATTCAATCACCCTCTTTGCAAGCCTCTGATACTTGATCTTGTCGAAGGCGGGATAGAATTGTTTCTACAAATACAGATGGAATATTTCTATTTAGTGAAATTTACTCTCGGAAAAACCCTTATATGTTGTTTCTTTACATTATATACGTTAAGATGATTCCCTTGAGAAGCACATAAAATTGTACACGATGCCAAAGGTGTTTCTTAAGCATAATTCCAAACAATCAGAACATGGTGAATATTTATTAAATGCAAATTCTTAATCTGATTTTGGTGACCTGACTAATATAGGTTCTCCTACTTTCTTTACCAATACTTTAAAATTGTGGTAGTAATTCTGTGAATCCATTTCTGCGATTTATAGGGGTTTTCTCCATAACTTAGCTACTTCTGTCTCTGAGTTATGGACGTATTCCATATGCCGAGGTAAGTGTACCATTACTTTGTAACAATAAAAAAACAACAAAAAAAAACAATAATGTAATTTATTTCTTGCCATCTTGCCACTTGAATCTTTTCAACAGACTTTAATGTTATACTGCTGCTTCTGGTTTCTTCATTTAGTTTGTTCATAGTGTTATAATTTTTTTCCTTTAAATTATTTCAGATTTTATTAGAACTGTTACAATCGCTGTCACTTTCATTTGTGCCTTCATCTGATGATGGAAGGTAATCACTGTCTTTATCTCTTCCACTGATAGTATCCAATTCATCTTGTTGAAATACATTTAGGTGTTCATTGGGTTTAGTTGTGCCTAGTAATGAAATCTTTTGTAACCCGATTGTTGAATGATGTTTTGCCTTTATCTGATTTTCATTATTTATAATTAAAGGCGGAGGGAAACATTTATTTATATATTTTTTCGATAGTGGCTTATCATTTTTTGTGTGGAGAGGAACAGGCAGTAATAACAGCAACAGGGTTTAAAGACTTTAGCAAAAACATTTTAAAGAAAATATATCTAATACTTAAGTATACTCATTAGAGTGGAGTACACAGAACAACAAATATGCAAAAATACTAAATTAATGTTAAATTATATTAACAGTTACATAGCTGTAAGCACTGTAGCTAAAAATTACCTCTATAAATAAACTAAAAACGGATGCACCGTATATTGATTAAGAGTTTATTTTTGTTAGTTATTTGGCAAATTTAAATGCATACTTAATAAATTTCCAATTATTTTTCTATGCATTTTGTTATGTAACTCCAAACTTTCACGAAGTTATTTTGCGCAAATTCTGAGGAATTTGAATGTATATTTTGCAATGGGACAACCATCTTTTTCATTTTAAGGTTCCCATTTTGACAAAATAATTGGTTCCAGCCGCCTTCTGGAAGAACTGGCATTCTAAAAATTTTTAGTAATAGGCGCTGTAACTATCATCAATGTCTTCATCAATGTTATCCCGAAAACACTGGTCTCCCTTCCATTTAAAAAACTTCCAGTTAAATTTATTATTTATTATTTATCTCCGGCTCAGCTCAAAAATAAATTATTTTAATTCCTTCTCTGAGAAGCGTGTTCACTGGAACTGACTTTAGAAATCTTTTTGTATTATATTCCTAAAAATACATGAAATAATAACACTTCTTATTCTAAGGTTTTGCTTGGAAATATGGTTGATGATTCAGGAAACTTTTTCAAATGAAAATCTTATGAAGGAAATAAACTCAAGTTTATTTATTAATTAAAAAAATCACCTTGTTGGTATGCTACCCAACTAATATCAACTTTATACAAATCCTTGGATTAAATCGTAACCTATGCAGATTTGAACTTCAATTTTATTTTATTTCTAGATAATAATTAATTTTAAAGAATTTTATTCATTATTTATTATTATTTTTATATTATTATTTATTAATCTCAAACTTTATTTTATTTTATTTACTTAAATTTATTTGTTTATCAAAACAAACAATCCTAACGCTCTCAACCCAGATTGACAAAAATAAAAATAACTTCTATGTTTGACTGGAACTTAAGCACATTAGCATTATATAATGTCATTAAATTTCAAACCTTCTTAGGTTAATTTACGTTCGATCCTTGAAGATTGATCTTAGCATGGGGTTGTTTGTTGTTTTATCCTGAATGCCTGTATTTGTTGTGCGTTCCTTTAAAGTAGTTTTGGTATCATATCCTTTGCGTTGGTTGGGTCTTCATTGGTGTGGGCTCCGGCTGTCAGTCCCTTGCCGCATTTGACACTGGTATGCACTTTCCGCCAAACGCTGCACTGGTAATCACAAGTTATAACTTATATCCAATAAAGCTTTAACCCGCAACATTTATTGACTTCTTTACATCGAAAATTGTGATAGAGCCCCGAGCTAAGCTCGGCTTGTCCTTATATAGGCACTTCCTCCCACATTCCCGTACCAAACCACGTATTAAATTTCCCTTTGGTTTTTGGTGTTTGATAACTTATTTTAATTTGTTTGTACTTCCTGGAGTTTGGCCTTATATCTGTTTTTTATGTCAATTATAAAGTTGTCTCGTTAATCAGCTACAAAAACAATTCTGTTTATTATTTATTTATAGACTGTTATTGGCAACCCGTGTACCCTTTCCGCTTCTCAGACCTCACATCACTGGATAGTGCGATGTTTCTCTTCTTGTCCTTTTTTTGTTGTTTCCCTATTGCTCTTTGTACTTACTCTTTAACTGCTCTTTCTTGAAAGCTATCCAGTATTAACGGACTTCATCTTCAAGGTGGCCACGTCTTCTTTCGGTGACGATTAGAACGGATCTTCTACTCCCACGCGTTCGCGTACACAAACTGCCCGTTGTTTTATTTCGTTCAACTATTTAACCCCTTGAATTCCTTCTCTTATTTATTCATGTAATATTCTGTACTGCCTAAAACTCTAGTGGCCGCGATTTTGAATTTTAGGCCACCAATCGTTATTCAACCGTTATTCCCTGAATTATAACCCTCCCTGCAGTCGCCAATTTCATTGTTCTTTTATTTATTAATTGTCCACATTAATTATTTTTACTTCAACAAGAGAGCTTGGAAATTTATTTAAAAAAACTATACTTTATATATTACATTAATTTTAAAACATTTACTTTTTTAACATTCACTCTCACAATAGTACATTTCTCACCTATTCCAAATCAAAAACTTATTATTTTAAATTAATTATTTATAAACTTTTTTACTTTCCATTAACAAACTTTCACTAAACATTTCATTTTGCCTTTTCATTAATCCCTTTTCCTCAATTTATATGCATACTTTCTCCTAACTTTGTCAATTTTCATTTTACAACATTTTCGCCAATCATCATTTTTATTTAATTTTTTAAGTAGACTATGATAATATCCACAAATTTTAATTTTGAATAAATTAGACTTTTTCCTAATATATTATCAGCTTATTTCGCTTATTGTGAATATATTTCCGATTAGGGATACGAATGACCGAAATGTAAATTTTTTTTTCTATCATCTTAGTCACTCACAATCCCAATATATTGCTATCTGGATTCCTTTTATTTTTACAGAATTTACCTTTTTTTCTGGCGTTTAATTTCTTTCCTGTATCTTCCATGTGACGTCACGGCAGATCGCATCACCTGTTGTGCAGAACTTTAAGTTTTAAGCTGCGCACGTTCAACAACCGCTTCGTTCTTGAAAATATTACTTTCGTTAATAAATTACCAACTTTAATATTTTTTTCCTTTCGGTGGCATCTATCCGTCTCAATATAATCATTGGTGTAATGAATTCTACCAAAAGCTAGCCCCATATAGGAGAGGGGTGATGACATAATGACTATAGTATACTGTTAAGG
>JAGFPH010003467.1:93988-106973 GCA_018207615.1 Philaenus spumarius
TAGATTGTTTCAACCCTTACAGGCCAAATATTTTAAAATCCATTCTTTGTGTGCCTCTAGTGCGTATGAGCAGTATGTGTACCAAATTTCAAGTTCTTAGGTGGTATGGTTTTTGAGATATACAACAAACAATATTTATTGTTTTAGGGGTTGTTTCAACCCTTACAGGCCAAATATTTGAATATCCGTTCTTAGTGTACCTCTAGTGCCTATGAGCAATATGTGTATCAAATTTTAAATTCTTATGTGGTATGGTTTTTGAGAAACTGTGATCAGTCAAAACTACCCCTAACCCCCAAAACTACCCCTAAAAATATGAATATCAAAATGAAATTTCTTTAGTTTTCCTATTTCCATCACAAAGTATACACATGCCAAATTTCATATCTCTAGTTTCATGGGAAGTGGGAGAATTAGTGGTGATGAGTGAGTGAGTAAGTGAGGGCTTTGCCTTTTATATGTATAGATTTTATAGACTGTTATTGGCAACCCGTGTACCCTTTCCGCTTCTGAGACCTGACATCACTGGATAGTGCGATGTTTCTCTTCTTGTCCTTTTTTGTTGTTTCCCTATTGCTCTTTGTACTTCCACACAACTGCTCTTTCTTGAAAGCTATCCAGTATTAACGGACTTCATCTTCAAGGTGGCCACGTCTTCTTTCGGTGACGATTAGAACGGATCTTCTACTCCCACGCGTTCGCGTACACAAACTGCCTGTTGTTTTATTTCGTTCATCTATTTAACCCCTTGAATTCCTTCTCTAATTTATTCATGTAATATTCTGTACTGCCTAAAACTCTAGTGGCCGCGATTTTGAATTTTAGGCCACCAATCGTTATTCAACCGTTATTCCCTGAATTATAACCAGTCCTCTGTCATAGCTCAACCGCTATGGTACTTGCCTCATAAGCAAGACGTCCCGGGTTCAAATCCCGCGGGGGACCATAAAATATTTAAAAAAAAACCCAAAAAAACATGCTCGTTAGCCGAAAGGCACAAAGTGGCATGGAAAGCAAAAAAAAAAAAAAAAGAAAAAAAAAGGAATTATAACCGTCCCTGCAGTCGTCAATTTCATTGTTCTTTTATTTATTAATTTTCCACATTAATTATTTTTACTTCAACAAGAGAGCTTGGAAATTTATTTTAAAAAACTATTCTTTATATATTACATTAATTTTAAAACATTTACTTTTTTAACATTCACTGTCACAATAGTACATTTCTCACCCATTCCAAATCAAAAACTTATTATTTTTAATTAATTATTTATAAACTTTTTTACTTTCCATTAACAAACTTTCACTAAACATTTAATTTTGCCATTTCATTAATCCCTTTTCCTCAATTTATATGCATACTTTCTCCTAACTTTGTCAATTTTCATTTTACAACATTTTCGCCAATCATTATTTTTAATTAATTTTTTAAGTAGACTATGAAAATATCCACAAATTTTAATTTTAAATAAATTTTACTTTTTCCTAATTAATTATCAGCCTATTACGCTTAGTGTGAATATATTTCCGATTAGGGATACGAATGACCTTAATGTACATTTTTTTTTCTATCATCTTAGTCACTCACAATCCCAATATATTGCTATCTGGATTCCTTTTATTTCTACAGAATTTACCTTTTTTTCTGGCGTTTAATTTCTTTCCTGTATCTTCCATGTGACGTCACGGCAGATCGCATCACCTGTTGTGCAGAACTTTAAGTTTTAAGCTGCGCACGTTCAACAACCGCTTCGTTCTGTTCTTGAAAATATTACTTTCGTTAATAAATTACCAACTTTAATATTTTTTTCCTTTCGATGGCATCTATCCGTCTCAATATAATCATTGGTGTAATGAATTCTACCAAAAGCTAGTCCCATATAGGAGAGGGGTGATGACATAATGACTATAGTATACTGTTAAGATTAGAGATTAGTGATGCCTTACTACACAGACATGGGCGGGTCGTCTACCTGACTCTTCCCTACTTGTCTTGTTAAAATATTTTTTTCAAATTTCATTTTATTAGTTAAAGAAATTATTAACTTGTTTATCTACGTAAGTAACAAAGAGTTCAAACCCGACTTGATTCCATCGACTTTTACAAATAAAAGGCTATAAATAAACACAAATAGCACTCATTCATCAAAGCATTGTGTTTTACAACTTTTTACACAATAATATTTACATTGTGTTAAATTAACATTGCCTTCTGATGATATACATGTAATTATAAAATAAGAAATTAAAAGTTTAAATACATAATACGCTGCCAAAGGCATTAGTATAAATTGTCCCATTTAATTGCCAAACCAAATGCACTTATAATAGGCATAATAAATAAAACCTGAGATATATATACTAACCTATAATAAAATGTATACGCTGGTTTTTAGTTACAACTTTACTATATATAGCATGATATATTAAACGAAATTGTAAAAACGCATAATAAATAAAATCTTAGATATCCATACTAACCTATAACAAAATGTACACGCTGGTTTGTAATTGCAACTTTACTATATACTTTATAATTGCTTGTATACCGTCATACGGCAATGTAGATTTTAACAGAATGGAAATATTGTGTAAAAAGTTATAAATGTACATTACAGTAGGCCTACTTTCTAATTTGTGAGAATTTGTTGCCTTATTTTTGTAAAAGCTGACCAAATGATGCCATATTTGGGTACTCATTGTACTTGTTATTTTACGCAGATGATGCTTGTATCAGACAAGAAAAGTCAGGTGGCAGGAACGCGCGTGCGATTGCGTAAGCTAGGATCGGCTTTAATCCTTCAGAGTCAATGTTGCTTTAAATACTGTATAGTAAGTAGGAAATACTAAATAAATCGATGTTAAAGTGACCAAGCTGACTGTAGCGTACATTGTCTATGTTTGCTTCGTAAAATGTTTGAATGTTGAATAAATGTTCTCTAGGAATGACAATTCATTTATGATGGCTACATTTCCCTAATGAATCAATCAACATTTCTTTTATCATACTAGTCGTTTGAATTTCAATGCATAATGCCTAGAAAAAAGCATTTCACAATATTTCACAAAAATTTATATTACAATTATTGTTGCCTTTTCAAGTTAATTTGTATTTCTTTTGAATTAGTTTAGACTGTGCTACATATCTATGTATCTAGTTTTGCTGTTTACACTGCATGCAGTATAATGTATTACACTGTTTGCGTTATTATATTATTGGATTTTTTGGTAATTGTCCAGGAATTAAAAAAAAATAGATAAGAAGTAATTAAAACTTTTTACAGCGATTTGTTGTATTTAAAGTAATTTTAAGGTCCACCAAAAAAAGGTAAACTAATGGCAGCACTATGTCTGGCTGTCACAGAAAAATACACATTGGGCTGTCATGATAATAATGCATTTCAAAATTTTCAAATCTCACTTTTTAGATAGACTAAGAGGTAAAATCAAATCGTTTAAAATCATTGAGTATATTAAATAAAATGTAAAACACTGACGAGTTAAATTATTAAAGATACATCTGGGTATCTTAAGGATAGTATCTCGGTAAAAGACACAGACTATCTATTTGCCCTTATTTTGAATTTTTTATAACAAATCAAATGGGCGTTTATTACTTCCCTATCAAAAAAATTGGGTAGCCTATTGCAAAACAATTTTAATACTTTTCAAATATAATTCATATGCAGGTTCAAAGTGAAACAAAACAACCAACTTACAAAATTTAAAAGCAGTTAACTATTCTTCACTACAAACATCTTATTTAGGTTAGGTCAATGTGAAGTAAATATGGACTAGAGCTGAAATTAAGCATATTTGTTTAATTAGTGATACATTAAACAAATAACTACCACAAATTTATTATTTGCCTGTAGGGAATGAAAATTGGAATGATGGAATAATTGTTATACTTTCCTTGAATTTAGATTACTGAAATGCGAACATTTATTTCTTAAAACATACGTTAAAAATTAAAATCTTGAATCTCACTTACTTTCATCTAAGGGATGAAAACGGATAAAATATTAACTTTGATAACATCATACAAATTTAAAGAAGAAACTATACCACTTGCATTTTGATTACTCGGGGTGAAATAGTATTACACAACTACGTAGCCTTTATTTTAGGCAGAAACGGAATATTTTAAATATAGACGAACAAATACGTATGATATGCACCTCTATACTTGATTTGAAATGTCGCTTTCTTTCTCCAGTTATTACAGACAAACTTTAGAAGAATGACATGTAGCGCTTACAAACGCACACCTGTTATGAATAAATAGGAAATACTGTTAAATTTGTACAAAACTCACTATACGAAACTTTGTTTGGACATCGATGAGGATGTTTTTCGAAATGTGTGTGAAGGCTAGGATCAGTATATTTATCCGACATTCATATCGTTTAAGCCGCGAGGTAAATAATAAAAACGATAACACGTAACAAGCAAATCCAAAGGATGTAAGCAAGAGTTAGAAGATGTATATGTAGTATAAAATTAGTCTCAGATCCCAAACATAAAGCTGAAATGTATGACTTTACAGTCTATGTCTAAAGGATTTTTAAAATTTATTGTAAATAGTTTTCTCCTAAAAAATGTTATAAAATGAACTTATATTGGAATAAAAAAAACACACACAAGAAGTAAAATGGGTAACAAAATAATTATTTATAAATATTAGAAACGAAATTGGTTTAAATAATATATGTGAAGATAAACCCGTCTTTTAAAATGTACCCGAAATCTTATGCTGAAACACAAACCGTTTCCTGTCTGGAAAAGGAAAAACTCAAGTGGAACGTCAGAAGATAAAATTACAATTATAAGGAAAAAATTAAAAATACATATTTGTATTGCTAATAGATATACTTGTCCTCCTTAAACAGATACAAGAAACAACAATTTAAAGAAGAGAGAAGGGGTGATTTTGGAATTGAAAGAAAATATAAATTACAGAACATTTTTCAAAGCTATAGGAAACATACACTAGCGTTCAACAAAGCTTTTATACTATATTTATTTAACTCTTTTAATAACAAATAATTGTTCAAAAGTGTATATTTACTTTTAAGTTATACTCTTTCGTCTCAAATTACGTTTTTTATAAAGGAAAGTTCTTGTATAGTTTTGGTTGTATTAATTTACTTTTTAAATAACTGATTCATAATATGTTAATGTTTTATTTTAAAAAATACTCCAAATTACTTACTTCAAATGGAAAACAATCATTTTAAGGAAAATAGTAATAGAAGAAATCTTTATTAATGATTTAATTTAACTTTATTTACTGTTACTGTGACCAAGGTTTTAATTCATAAAAATAAAATTTTATTTAAGAAATTCATTTATAGTGTTTATTTATATTCAAACATTTTTATTGCCTTACTTTTAGTGCCTCGATTTCATCGATTTCAAATTGATGTTGATAGTCTTCTTTATGGTTCCTTATCTTCATAGTCTGAGTAATCAATCAAATAAGTAATTTGAAAAATATGAAACCACTCGCCAACAATTTAAACAGCACTTTATCTACGGTATTATATTTGAACATTTACATATATTTATTGATTGATCAAATCATATTTCAATTATTAAACACTCTTTCACATATATTTGAGTTGGAATAAACAACCACAAAGATATACCATAACCGAAGTCTGCAAGAAGACATAATATTTGAGTAGAATTCGTATTTTCATTTTGCTGACGACTTTCTAAATATTTTGTTGTGAGGCACTGAACCACACCACTGGTTATTGGTACTGGTAAACATTCCGTTTACAATTGTAAAGCTTTAACTTTGGAACTACATAATCCGTTTTTGTTTCCATAATCATCGTCATGACTTGGTTTCACAATTTGTCTTCCTTGACGTTTACTAGAGTAAAACTTAATCCATTTCTTAGATATTTTAGACATTTTTATAAAATAAAAGTTTGTTGTATTTTTACTTACTTTTGACCTACATAACCAAAGATCCTGAAAAATGCAATATGGAAATCTGGATCATTTAAATACCTTAAAATATCATAATTTGTTGCTTCCTCGTAAGTACTTATATTTTCAGAGCCTAAAAAGTACTCACTCCGTTATTCACTGAATACTGTCAACTTGAAAACGATACAGATCTTTGCATTTCTTATTTGCACGCCTCACTGTTAAGATACTGTTTGAAAGTTGAAACATGTAAAAATGCTGCCATTATGAAAATGTGTAAACCTTCTAGAGTCTGTGATAAAAATTTAAAGTAATTTCTGAACATTTTAAGTAAAAAGTAGTTTTTATTCACTCGAAATAATTCATTAGTAAAATAAAATATTATCATTCATTGATAAATGGAGTAATATTTGCTTATATTATGATTATATTCTTAATTTATATTCAACCGAACAATGGATTTTACTTTAACAAAATAAAAGCAGTTGCTTACCTTTATTTTTGTCTTATTGGTTTTATACTGCATATTTGTGCTGCAGTCTCGGGTATATTTTCTAAAACCTATAAGTACAGTTTCTATTATAAATACCTTAAATATGCTGTCAGCAGTCCTTTGTTCTAGACATAGATACCTCGCTGTATCGCCGAACACAATCGACTTCGTCAGGATAAGCTCTAAAACATAAAATGACCATTCTTCTATCTGTCGCAGAATAAGACTAACCTACATAACTTGGCCACAAACATTAATTTGTATTTATATTTAAAAAAGTTATTCTCGGATTTTGATCAGTGTAATGTGTTAAGTTTGTAAGTTAGTGTTAGTGATCAGCCGACGGTTTTCGGCAAACAGTGCTGAAGCTATGGCTACATGTACAGACTGATGACAATTGTTCAAGGTATGTATGGTAAGTTTAATAAACAGTCCGCAACAAGATAAAATATACTAGTTTCTCCCAAACTATGAAGTGGCGGTATGTCGTAATCAATTAATGCGTCACTTAGCTTAGTGCCATAACGCCACACAGTTCGAGCCATGTGTTTTCGTGACGGTTTGTGGGACAAGCTAATTTATATGTTTAACCATTATAAAGTAAACATGCTAGGAAACAATATATCATAAACTGCATATCTCTCTGGTTGTTTATTCATATGTGACACTCCAAGAACAATCCATGAAAATCTAGAAACAAAGTATATGTGAAAGAGAGATATGTTTTAATAAACAAATAAATATAAATAAATGAGAAACTCTAATACCGAAGATAAAGTGTTGTTTAAATTATTGGCGAGTGGCTTCATAGTTTTGAAATTACTTATGCTATTGATAACGGAGGCTATGCAGTAATAAACAATAAAGAACATTTTCAAAATCAATTTGAAATTTATGAAAGCGAGGAGTGAAAAAGAAGGCAAAGAAAGAAAGATAAAAATAAACTCTATGAATAAATGTCTTTAAGTAATACTTTCTTTTTAAGAAATAAAACCTTGTTCACAGTAACAGTAAATACATATCAATTAAATCAGTAATCAAGTTTCCTTGTATTATTATTGTACCCAAAATAATATGGTTCTATTGGAAGTAAATAGTATATGACTAAAATAAAACATTTACTTTTTATGAATCACTTAAAAAAAATAAAAAAATAATTTTCATTCTCGTTACAATTTCACGTTTTATACTATTTATTAATCTTGAATTTAAATAATCTCTGTACCTACGTAAGGTTGTTTGGATAGTATGGAAAGTAATGAAATTTAAATATAGCTGCAGTATTTAACCTGCAAGCCTTGGGTGGAAGTTGGAAATTACAACTGTTCGATGTATAATTTGAAAACAAAAGAAGATAATTTTCCTTTTTAGAAATTTGTCCAATCATGAGAACAATAATTAGAAAGAAATATTTTGGAAAATTGTAGTTGAGTTGGCAGGAATTTCTTCAAAATCTTAAAGGATAAAATTGTAAATAACTTGCTCGGTACGTGTAAAAGACTTCCACAAAACAGGTGTTAATTAATACGTGAATTTAACTACTAATGTTGCGAATATTTATTTATTTATTTTCATATCTTTGCTCTCCTCCGCCCAATCATTTTTTAATATTTATATTGTGATTGGCAGTATTTGTTTCATATTTATATTGTTGTAAGTAATCTTGACTTAATTGTTATCGTTAATTCGTTTTTGTTATCATCCTCTACGATGAGTAAATAATGCTAATAAATAATTAGTATTTTGTGAGTGTGGGTGTAACGGAGTGCGCGTGTGTGTATGTTATTTTGTGTGGGTGTGCTTATGATAACCATTTTTTAGATATGGCAAAAGAAAAGGTAGGTTAGTAATAGAGGTAAAAAGCAACTACCTTCCAGACAACATGTTAGAGAGGGAAGCGTGCAATATAACTAAATAATAATGATTAACATACAAGCACTTGAGATGGTACCCATGCATCATCCAGATCCTAGATATAGATGCATCGTCCTAGATGGTAAAATATAGGATTGCGAGGGTATGACATACGGAAGTACTACAGACATGACGAAACTACCAGGATTCTGTTACACTATCGAGCAATAAATGTAACTTTAAAAATAATTAGATTTTAATATTGTTTAATCTGTCCTATCTATAGACCACTTGATGTGTGTACGTCACACATGTAACCTGTTTTGTTGTTCTAGAATCACGTTATATTTAAAGTGCATTATTTAAACGCAAATGATTGTTGTAATTTATTGCTCTTATATGCAAAAAATTTTAATGCATTATTTGATTATGTTTTGGTTGTTTGTTAAATTTGGACTCATTTTAATTCCAAAGTAGTAAAATGTGTAGTAATTCTTTGACGTACAGTAGTAAAATGTTATAATTATAATAACTCAAAGTTTTAGTGTTAACCTTGATTATTTTTACATTTTACCAACATTAGTTATTAACGTCTTCATAAACTCTCTTAATAAAAAAACTACAATCGTGAATTCATGATTTATTTGGGTAAGAATTTGATCTGAAACCTAAGAGAGAGCATCAAGATAAGTGGAGTGATAGAGTTTGAGGATTGTAGACAATCGAAGACCATCCGGAACGGACCTGATGAGGGTAAAACAGATGGTTTCATATTTTAATATATATTATTTTTAATCTCTTAATAACTTACACTCCTACTTTAAATAATACTAAATATAATTATTAGGTCGCCTACTTTACACCAAACTACTATCACACAAAGTTATTATATTTTTATAGTACTTATTTTAAATATAATAAGTTACTCTCCTTTAATATTCTATTAAGCTTTATTCGCCTACTTTAATGACCCATTCTTTGACATTAATTAACTCCTACAAAACCGAAATTAAGTTCACACTTACTTACGTCTATATGTAACAAAATAATTTAGCGCCTGCGCAATGTTGTATTGTTTGATTTATTCGTCAACATTTAACAGGTGATTTCGTCCATCAGCTGTAATATTTTAACAACTACGTGAAATAGTGTTATTATATTGATTAGAGCTTTCAGAATATGTTGTGTGTTTATATTAAAGTAATAATAATGTATATTGATACATTTGATGCGTTCAGTCACGTCTGCTTCATGACATGTAAGGATAGCGCATGTTGAAGGTATGTCTTGGGCTATTGGCTTGAATTCTTGCTATTCCTACTGACGATGAAAGTTTAAGCAAATTTCAACGTGAACAATTGTATAGTTTTAGCTTCACCTAAATTACTATATTTTGAGTTTACAAAATTTTAAACAAATAATGAATTAAATCAACGATGTAAAAACGATTAAAAATTTATTGCAGGACTTTGATTAAAATATTTAATTGTAGGCGTTTGAAAATGCCTAAATTAGGCCTAAATAGTTTCTTATGATGAACGAAGAAAACAACAACATTTATACATTATTCCAGTAACCTATAATCTTAAAACAAGTCATACAGCCTTCGTTAGTTATATAAAATAATAAACTTGATATTTTGAAGTTATATTTTTCTCATGTGTATCAAACTAATCTAATCTTGATCTTTCACGGAATAGTAGGCTGTATTGTGTTTTGTCTGTGGTTGGTGTGTTTGACTTCTCAGTCTTAGCTCTGAGATGTATCACGTAGATATTTAAGGTTAGTCATAATTTGTAGTTTTACTTTGTTCACCCATACATAGATAGGCCTAGTTGCCTGGATTTATGTCCCGTTAGTTTTAGTCACTTGAGAACAGGAATTGATTTGTATTCCCGAAACGTCGTGCTTGATTATTTAACACACAAATGATGGCAAATGTCCGAACAAGTAATTATAACAAAACTTGATATGTTGAAGTTATATTTTTCTCATGTGTATCAAACTAATCTCCTTTTGATCTTTCACGGGATAGTAGGCTACTAATATTATGTTATTATTAGCTCTTCTACTTTCTCAACCTTCGTTCCGACTTTAACATAATACTAAAAATACTTTAATATGTTTTACTAGCCTACTTTTATAATGCTTACTCTCCTATTTTAATAACACACTATATTTTTGTCTTAATTCTATTATTTTGTAATAATTCGTTAAGTTAATACTTTAAACTTTGTATCAAGAAAAATATCAATATTTTCTATTTATACTGATTGATTAATAACAGTAGTGGGAATGGCTGAAGTTCAATAATCGTAAAACAATCTCAAACATTTTATTTACGTATAAGATAATTTAATAAAAAAATAAGTTGACATTACTTTGAAAAAATGGTTGCCAAAATAAGACATTATTGCGCTTTAATTTTCTGTTATGCAATCGGCAAACATTAGACAAATTACACAGACACATTTATGTATATAAGATATGGACATGTTATAAACTGTTTACACATTTTTACTCCACTGCGCATTCTATGATTTAGAGCTACAAAAAACGAAACAGTTTTTTATATAGATTGTGCCCCTTTTCACCTTGTATTTAATTTAAGTTAAATATTGTTATCAAAATAAAGTAAAACTTTTATCACGAAAGTATGGTCATATAAAACAAGACATGCGTCATCAAAGACCTATATAATTAGAGTTAGATTTGATTCTTTTCATTGTTACTCTTTAAGATCACAGTGAGTCTCGATTATTACTTTAATTATGAAGTACTTTTCATTACTTTTGGTTTTATTAGTTCTTTCTGTGTATATGGCCAATGGACAAAGCTGTAACCGTCGATCAGTAAGTAAACATAAAGCTAATAAATAAATACTTGTAAAGTAAATCTGTGTGAGCTTTTGAACCAAAAAATAAAAAAAGTTTATAATATATGAACAAGTTTTATTGCAGTCAGTTTACTTTATTTCAATATAAAATAATTCAGAGCAGTGTAAGTTTAACACGCACTCCATCCGTTCCGAATCACCAGCCTATTATACAAATATGAACAGTTCGTGGTTACTAATACGACATCGCAAACCACAAATAGCTACACAATTTGCCTAACTTACTTTATAGTGACGTAACACACAGAAGCTGCTGTACTCCGCTTCTCTTAATTTTTGATAAGGAATTCTTTATTACAATGAAATCTTAAATTTAAGTTTAGTAATGCAATAAAAATAGAATCTAAATTTGTGTGTGTTCAATTAATTGTTATAAGTATAATTATAAATATACTCTTTTAAACATATTCTTTTAACTTATAAAATATTCAACTTATTTTAGATTATTTACGCTCAAGTATTGTTCTAACGTATTGTTTAACACCATCGAACATATCAATACGCACAAATACGGCAAACCGATAAGCTTAAATACTTCCACAAGCGGCCAAACGGGGGTAGGTTGATAAGAAGTTTCGCATTACAGTCAGTCGAGTCGCGACCGATGGCCAACGATGTACATATTATGTTTTTATCACGTATTTATTTGTTTGAGTGTTTTGTGTTGTGTAGTGTTATGTTAAGTGTGACTATGACAATTTCTGTGTAATATGTGTTTTTCCTTGACTTGACAATGGAGACATGAACTCCGAAATCGATAGCCCCTTTACAAAATAAGGACTGAATTTAGGACTGTAGACGGAAATATAAGGTATGTAACCAATTTATATTATTCAATAACAGTTCCTGGAGGCAATACGCTATAATGTATAAATTACAAGCTATAAAATCGCCTACGAGTATAAACACACGAAAGAAAAGCTACTTAACTGCAATCTCAACATAAAGTTCAACAAGACATGTTTGAAACTGCACATCGTACAAAAATACGTACATGTTAACATAAAAAATAAGTTACAGGCAGCCATAAAAACCAAATCATCCGCTCAAATCCAATGGATAAAAAATGAAATAAAATGCTTATACAGCAAAAAGGTTCATTTAAATTCAATCCTATTCTATAAACACCTCGAATTAGCCAATGACATCCATCCGTCACTAAGGGATAATATTTTTCAAACCATAGATAGACTAACTAAATATAAAGCATCAGTGAAAAAGAAAATTCAAGATAATAAGATTAATCGTTTATTAAAGCAGGTTCATTCGGAGCACGACGCAATACGAAACATCAGCCACATTTTTTACAAACGAGTTGTCAATTTTACCAACATACATTTTGACAAAGACGAAACGCAAATCCTAAACAAGGGTTAAAAACACAACTTTTCCCAGAAAACGTAGAAAAGGGGCCTAACTTGTGAAATTTTAAATGCCAAATCTTCAATAAATATAATAGACAACGACCAAGTTAGAACTGTTACAAGACATATCATTAACAATAAAATTAACTCAATCTTCGATAAAGATCCACCTAATTTTCACACTATTAATAAACGCTACGTAACTAGACAAAGGGAAGAATGCGTTCTCAAAAACATTAGGAATAAATTAACAACTAATGATTGCATAACGACAACAGCCGATAAGGGACAATCGATTGTGATTATGACATCTAAGGACTACACAAGTAAAGTAAACGATTTTATTGCAAACAACCTTATCAGCTTGATAAAACATGACCCTACTGCTAAGTTCCAAACTACTATAAAATCATGTCTGAATAGCATTGACTCTTTATT
>JAGFPH010003467.1:119904-143826 GCA_018207615.1 Philaenus spumarius
AAATCATTTATCGGGAGTTTCCTATCAATTTTGTTCCTTGTTCCGGGACTGTACCTGAATTAATTTTGCACAGGATTGTAGTAAATTTAATTACCTGTCGAACGATATAGCTCAAAAATTGCACACGGGCTTATGAGTGGGAGAAATTGTGCAAAAAACTGACTTGGATAATTATAAAACCATTTATCGGGAGTTTCCTATCAATTTCGTTCCTTGTTCCGGGGACTGTACCTGAATTATTTTTACACAAGATTGTAGTAAATTGAATTACCTTTCGAACGATATAGCTCAAAAACTGCACACGGGCTTATGAGTGGGGGGAAATTGTGCAAAAACCTTACATTTATAATGAAAAAATCATTTATCGGGAGCTTTCTATCAATTTTCTTCCTTGTTCCGGGGACTGTACCTGAAATACCTTTGCACAGGATTGTAGTAAATTTAATTACCTTTCGAACGATATAGCTCAAAAATTGCACACGGGCTTATGAGTGGGAGAAATTGTGCAAAAACCTTACACGGATAATGAAAAAATCATTTATCGGGAGCTTTCTATCAATTTTGTTCCTTGTTGCGGGGACTGTACCTGAAATACCTTTGAACAGGATTGTAGTAAATTTAATTACTTTTCGAACGATATAGCTCAAAATCTGCACAAGGGCTTATGAGTGGGAGAAATAATGCATTTTCCTCGCTCTATTTTTGCCATTTTGATTTGAATCAAACGACCCGCCATTTTGTGTAAAATCGAAAAATGAAAATATCAGTGTCTGGGACATCCTACAAGGACCCTTCCACTAAAATTTCAGCTATTTTGATGCACATTTACTACCATTTTATCAAGGTGGGAAAAACCCATATACTTATATACCGTTAATCGGTATAACTCCGCCATTTTGAATCCGATCGAAAAACAAAAAGAAGTATATCTGAAGAATCCTACTAGGACCCTTTCACCAAAAAATCAGAAATTTTGAAGCATATTTACTACCACTTATCAATCCGGGAATAAAACAGATATATATATATATATATATAAAATAATTTTCAAATTGAGTCGAGTGTAATAGCTCTTATTTTCTTCAAAAATTCGGCTAATTAGGCGTATGGGGCAAGCCCACTCCCCCAGAACCTAACCGAAATCACATACTGTACATTGTTATAGTGTATGGGTAAAAACATATAAATCAGTGTTCCCCGTTAAAACATAGAGAAGCAGTATTTAGTCACGTGACCAGCTAGGCACATGCCCATCCCCCCAGTACTTAACTGATTTACTAAAATTGTTACATTGTGTATCGCATAAGGTATTGTTCCCCGTTAAAAACATAGAGAGAGCAAAATATTCCATCGTCACGTGACCAAACCCCTTGGTCCAATCAGAGAGCAGGAATGAGTCACGAGACCACCTAGAAACTTAGATAGAGTTAAAGCAGTTTTCCCCGTTTAAAACAGTTGTTTTTGCACAACATTACATTCCTATTGGGCTCTTATGGGACTACGAATGAACTACGATGCTAACTTTAGCGGTGTCTCTCTCTCCTTCTCGCAAATGATTCCCCTAAAAATCTAACCTATTTGCGACATCTGTATCCAGCCACTGGGTCCATGAGCGATGGTATTGTCCTTAACTCAACAACACTTTTAATAGGCCTATTATAGTGATGATTGTAGATTGTAAGAATAAGTTTTAGCGATTAGTAAGTTTTATTTTGTTTGCGACGACGACGCCATTTTATTCTTGATGCACCGTCTTCTGAATGATGATAAAGTGTAGTAATATATATACACGGCGCGCCCTCTGTGCGGTGATGTTAGAACTATCAAATACGTTTCCATTAGATTATTCCCCCGCCGTGTGTTGGCAACACTAGGCCGTGGTGCGGTGCGGGCACGGTGCGGTCATGTGTGTCCCGACCTTTAACGTGGAAGACAGGGTATTGGAAACTGAATAGATAGGCCTTATTAAATAATATATATTTTTAAAATATATAGGAAAATATTATTTGTTTTTTTAGATGCCTAAACATATACATTTTATAATATATGGTTACCAGTGTCAGTTTAATTCGAATATTGTGAATATTGTTACGAAATTTTTATATTCTATAAACGATAAAAGGTTTTTTTAGACAACACATCGGTTTTAATAAGATGAGATACATGTCTGTATGTGTACTAGCGAAAACATTACCGCTTCACAGACATTATGGATTACGAAATCGGCGACATATTAAAATGTTAATAAACAATGTTTAAAAGTAATAAGTGAACTACTTAAAAATGTGGCTTCAAAGTAAATTATAATGAATAAAGACAGATAAATGCAAATTGTTCAATACATAGCATATAAACCGATCCAGTTGATATTCGGAACATAATGTAATATTTTATTTTTTTTTTTATTTTTACTGCAACTAGTTCTAAGAACTAACAATCAGCTTAAATCTAACAACATAACATGTAATTTTTCAGTCCAGGTTAACCCATCGGCGCTCCTAGTAGGTTGATCTATGACTTAGTCCTCTTGAGTCTTCTATGAAGTTCATCGTTATTGTGAAGCTTACACGCCTCCTCATTAATGCGAATTTTTAGCCGTCTTTCATAGCTTTGAGCACATTTTAAAATTTCTTCAACAACAGTGGTCACTTTTAAATCCCTATGTAGATCGCAATTACGAACATGCCATGGTGAATTAGCTTTCAGTCTCAAATTTCTATTTTGGAATCTCTGAATAATTTGCCTATTAGCATTTCTAGCACATTCCCAAGCTGTATGCCATAAGTCCATATGGGATTCAGCACTTGTTTATATAGCTTTAGCTTGTTGTGCAGGGATAACGTGGACTTTCTACCCAACAGCCAATACATCTTTATCAACCTTATGTTCAGTTCATTGTATTTCTTTTTAACATGCTCTTTCCACCGAAGCCTGGCATCCAGAGTCATGCCCAGGTATTTTGCTGAGTTAGATTGTGGGATCACAGTACCATTGGCGATAATATGAATATAATTATGTATCTTTTTATTTGTATAATTAACGTGGACTGACTTAGATTCATTAAGTTTTATGCATCATGTTTGGGCCCAACTGTTTATATAATCTATTTCTTTTTGCAGTTTTCCAGTTGACTGCTCAATTGTATCGCCTACAGATATCACAGCAGTGTAATCAGCAAATGTAGCAATATAAGTATCTGAGAGTCTTGGCGTAGGAATATCTCTGGTATACAGAAGATACAGTAATGGTCTCAAAACACTACCTTGCGGAACACCTGCCTTAATCTCTTTTAAATCGGAGTAAGCTTCTTCTTGCTTTACCCTAAAAAACCATGAGATAGATATGATTTTAATAACATACTGTCGCCTTGTGGAAGCAGGTTTTGAAGTTTTTTTATCAGTGCAGCATGCCACACTTTATCGAATGCCTTCTCGAAGTCGAGGAACACCACTGAGCAAATTTTTCCATTTTCAAATGATTTCCCTATGACATCGGTGATCCTGTGGATTTGATCAATGGTAGAATGCTGATTCCTAAAACCAAACTGGTGGGATGGGATTAAGTTACTGCGATGGATAATGGTGCTTGATCTTTTGAGAAACAGTTTTCCAAATAATTTGGCCATTATAGGTAAGTATGATATAGGCTTATAAGAAGTTACTTCTTGGGGTTCTTTACCAGGCTTTGGTATCATTATAATTTCAGCAACCTTCCATAGGCTTGGAAAATGTTTCAGTCGAATCATAGGGTTAAACACATTCGTCAACTTGATCATAGCCCTTATGGGCAGTTGTTATAGAAGTTCTCCAGTAACAAGGTCATAACCAGGCGCTTTCTTCATCTTAATTTTGTTAATTGCATCCCTCACTTCCTTAATGGTGACAAACGGAATAGCCGAGTCAGTTTGTATGACATTTACACAATCCAGATCATAACTTTAGTTCTCATTTGACTGGAATATACTTACAAGATAATTTGCAAACGTCTCAGCTTTTTCTTGATTGCTCCTAGCCCACTGGCCATTTGTCTTTTCAATAGAAAAAATATGAGATATTGATTTTCTCAAACATTTTGACGCTCGCCAGAGCGAGTATTCAGTAGTTTTATCATCCGTCAATTCAGATAAAAAAGTATTAACAGATTCGTTCTTTATTATTCTAATTTCATTTCTCAAATGCTGTGTAATCCTGTTGAGAGCTGTTTTATCTTGCGGAGCTCTTGTTTGATTCCATCTTCTGCACAGTTTTCTTTTAACAACAAGAAGTTCTTTTATTTCTTTAGGATAATTCATCCCTGCAGTTTTCCTCCGTATTTCAGGTGTACTACTCCATGCAGCATTTTCAATATCTCTAGTTAATTTCTCCACTTCCCCTTCAAGCTGATCAATGGTCTTTAGTGGAACAGATAAATTTATATTGACTTCTAGAATATTTTTGAAGTGATTCCAATCTGTGTATTTGTTAACTAAGCTTGGGTTATTTTCTTTTATAATTACTTGATCACTTACTGTCAAGTAGATTGGCGAATGGTCTGAACTAAGATGTAGTCCTCCTTCAACTTTAATAAAATGTTTTGAAATATTTCTAATTATAAAAAAATCTATAAGATCTGGTACTTTTTTAGGATTTATTCGCCAGTAGGTTGGTCTGCCAGTAGATATAAAGTCGCAGTTGCACTATTGTGCTGCTTCATAGAGTGCATGCCCTTTTGTTGTAATCAGTCTTGACCCCAGTCTTGTTGAGTCAGTAGTTCAACAAACTGATCAGCTTCAATAGCATATCTTGGAGGGCAATAAATGGATGTCAAAGACAAAAGCTGATTAGTCATTGCTACTGTGATTGTAGTTGCTTGGATTTCATAAGACGAATACTTAGCTTCTTCATAGTGTTTAATAAAACTCCTAATTATAACTGCACTACCTCCCCGAGCACTATTATCTGGATGAATAGTATGATATACATTATAGTATTTAATTTTAACGAAAGAATGTTTTGTAAAATGTGTTTCTGATACTAAACAAACATCTATTTTTTCCGTATTTAAGACAATACTTAGTTCACGAAGGTGATTTAACAAGCCATTGGCATTCCATTCCATAATTCTGAGGTTGCCAGTCATCATTTGTCATCATATAACTTTCTAATCTCGTTAGCCAAGAATTTAACTGTTGATTAATTTTTGCAATATCTTTGATTTCAGATAAAATTTGAGTTAAAATATCATCACTTTTTTTAGAAACAGGTCTAATGTCGTGCTGATCTGATTTATCTAGGGCAGCTTCTCTGTATGTGGTAGGCCGCTTGATCTTCTCCACATTATCCTTATCCTTGCCCGGATCATCTAACGTGTTAGTGCGGTGCATTGGAGTTTCAATTCTTGATATTTTAGGTTTCCATTTGTTCTCTTTTAAATTCTGCAATGCTTTGTACGATATATATTGAAACTGTGGTTTAAGTTTGCTTTTGTCATTAACTGTCAAGTCTAAAAAAATGTATGCTCTTATTGTTTTCTATCTCTATTCTCCAGGATCTTAATAATCTCGTTAACTTGGTGATCATAGCTTTACAAAGTTTGTTCTTGATACGCCTGACTACAAATTGTTCTTTATTAATATTTGGAGCTAAGGATGTGTTAGAGGGTATATTGTGTTTCCTGAATTCTGACAAAGGCAATGCCATAGTTATAATCAACATAGACTATTATAACAACAAAGTTAAAAAGTTCATTGAGGATCATTATCACGGAACTACACAAGGATCCAACCCAAAATTATAAATCAGATGTCAACAAAGCCATCAATAGTTGTACACATCTAGTAAAAAAAAGAAAGTAACAATTTCTTAAAATGATAAATCCTGCTGCTCCCAAACTCTGTGGTCTTCCTAAAATCCACAAGGACAATTTTTTCTGATACGACCGCTTGTAAATTTTACGTCGGCCCCTTCTTATAGACTTACCAAAACACTTGATAGTAAGAAAGGCTGTCATGTTTAAATCTGGAGCTAGTGTCAGAAATAGAGAGGAGTTGATATACAATATTAAAGAAGTCAAAATCCCAACTGGTTCCATGTTTTCATTCGATATAGTCAACTTATTCACGAACGTACCAGTTAACGAGACTATTAAGATCCTGGAGAATAATATTAAATCAAACAACACCTTGACCGCAGTCGAATTAGGGGAATTCGTGTGATTCCTCAGAATAGTACTGGGGCAGAACTATTTTATGTTCGATAATAAATATTACCTGCATAATATTATCCTAGCTATGGGTAGCCCTCTGTCTCCCCATATTAGCTGAAGTGTTTTTGGACAACTTCGAAGATGGTTTTGTTTTATCGGACAAAAACGCACATCGTTCGAAAATTGTCTATTGGCACAGGTATGTGAATGACGTTCTGTGTTTGTACAAAGGCAACAAAAGAGAAATAGACATTTTTAACAAATACCTTAATTCAGTGCGCACAAACATACAGTTTACCTCCGAGATAGAAAACAATGAGACCACACATTTTGTAGACTTAATAGTTACAAGAGAAAACTTAAACCACAGTTTCAACCAACCTATCGTAAACCAACCTATACTGATCAAGTGATAAATTCCAGCTCTAATCACCCCAAATCACATTAAGTGCCACTCCATGGCACACAGACTTTTAAATTCACCACTAAACAAAGAGAACTATGACATTGAATCTCACACTATTAAATTCATTGCACAGGAAATTTTTTACAGTATAGATATCATCGATAAATTACACCGAAAGCTTAAAAGCAGGTCGGACGTGATTAAGAAACCTATCGACCTGAAGTGTGTATCATTAGAGTATAAAAAACTTACTGAAACAATAGCCCACAGCACCTTTAGTAAACAAGGTTATACTGTAGCATTCAAACCTAATAACAGTCTCAAAAAACAACTCTCGGTTAATAATACAAAGGTTCCTAATATCCCAGCTTTAGACAAGACTGGCGTTTACAAACTTAAGTGTGGCGAATGCTAATCATTTTACGTAGGCCAAACAGGACGCAGCTTTGCGGAAATATATAAAGAGCATATAAAATCCCTGAATAAATATCCGACGAACACCCTATACGCCGACCACAAAGTATACTGACCAAAAATACAGTGATACCAAAAGCCTGGAAATTATACGCACCTGTAGCAAAGGTAAATATATGGACAGATTAGAAGAAATATAAATTTATAACAGCTTAAGAAAAGATCGTACCAAAATTTTAAATTACCAAGTAAATTTTACAGCAAACTCTATATATGAAGAAATAATCAAGTCGGCTGTATGGAATTAGTCGTTGTAGGGATAACCTGTTCTTCGCAGTTGACAACCCTGATTATCAGCTGTCCAACATTTTAAACAATTAATTGTAGTGTATTCTGTTGACCATCAAGTTGTAAATATGCCGCACGTTTTGTGTATTTTTGTGTGCTGTTTTATTTTTTACGACAATGGACGTAGAATTATAGTGTGTGTTTTGTATTTTAATGTGTTTCGCGTGCAGTGGTTTGAAAATGCAATTAATCGTGAAACAGCTGTAACACGTTTCTGAAAGTAAGAATTAGATAACTATGACTGTAAGAAACATACATTTATTAATTTTAATTACGTTATCCGTAGGTAAATAACTTCAAAATAAATAATATTAGTATGCATTTAGATTAGATATTAATAATGTCCTTGTTATAATTATAAAATATTTAAATGGTAAAATAGGACGCAAACTTTCAAACCAATAAAATACATTTTATTTCGCAAAGATATTTATCTTTTTATGGTAAACGAAATAAGCTGACTTATTGGTATCTGATTTACGGGTTTAACTTCCATAAAGGCTACAACACGTTAAGCCATTTCTGTTAAAAGTCACGGGGCTAAATCCTGAGTCTATAATCCTTTGCTTAGTAATCCTTAGCTGCCATCTTGTTTCAACAGGCATTGAGGTATTGCCTGCCCCTTTCAAACTTTTATATTATAACTGCTCAAACTTCCACTAAAAAATACCAGTGATTTCACTAAAATCTGTCCCGGAGTAAGACTTTGTTTACTTCGAAGTGTCTAGTTGTTTAGTGACAATTATTTATAGGAGTTTTACGATTTTTGTATTTAAATGTACAGTTTATTTACAAATTAATTGCATCTCAATCTTGCACTAGGTCCTTATGGATGGTAATATGGGTGTCGTTTCAATGTGTAATAGGGGCTGTCTATGGTTTGCATCCGGATATTGACAACGACCGGTTGTGTGTGTTTTAATGCCCTAAAATAGTTGAATCATTAGTTCAATGGTCACAAAGTGGTGGCGTTCAAAAAATATCATCATAGAAAAACATGATATAAGGAAATTATATAACTTATAATATTTATGACCTGAAACTACCCATAGGCCCGTAATCATAAGGTTAAGAAAACCATTTGATTATAGCAATTATAGAGATAAGGGATATAGTGATAGTTTTAAAATGAAATTATTGGTCTGGATATACTAAATCTGAGCAAATGGTTCGCCTTGGTAGGCCAGACGGATTTTGCTTGTGTTAACGGGATACCACTATCTAAACTGGCACTTCCATAAATTAGATGGTTGAATGATTCATTCTAGCTAAAGTAAAGATAAGAAATATATTTCATTTCACGTTTTATAAAAATTGATGTGCTGGTAAAAGTTATATTACATGCAAGTAAGCCATTCTGCGCTTCGCCAATAGGACTTGTTTGATGTGACTCGGACCTAGTTCATGGGGTTTATGTGCATTATTTACCTGTTGGCAGATCATACAACATTAGAATTAATAATAATAATCACGAACTATGACAAACGTTTTAAGATTTAGAAGTCCTTCGGAACTGAATCATCATAACGCAATAACGTTTATCAAACGATAACATTAATCATAGAGAAGATTCTAATAAATTCAAATAATAAAGAATTTAATAAAATAAATTATATGGTTGTCCTCTCACATAGAATGTGTAAACTAAAATTGAACGTTGTGAATACCATTTCGAGTTTAGTACTGTCGAATAGGTATTTCAAATTTTATTAAACGTTTAGTTTATATTAAAATAATACTTTTCACATCGGTTACCACCTATAAATTTTAAAATTTCAAACTGATAATTTGTTCAGTAAGTTTAGTACGGTACAAACTATAACAATCACAACAAATGGTGACTTTTAGAACTAGTTCTGTAATACAGTAGTTTATTTATCTAGCGCTTTTCAACGTTTTATTTGAAATTGTTAACATTACAGATTATTTAGTGAGTTTGACTAATCCGGACCGTGTCAGTTTTACGTTCTTTATAAATACACCATTGGATTCGTCATGATTTTATCTTTCTGTTGGTGTCTTCCAATCAGATGTCACTGTAAAATTAGTCTTTCATTCATGAGGTACTGTAAACCCTTGCAATTGGACAGTCTCTCAACCAATAAACAGGCCATTTTGTCAACAGATATTCAGAAGGCTACGCCTAATATTTTGACAGATTGCTTTACACCGTTTTGTAGAGCAAAGTCTGACGTTTCTAACAGTCTCAAGTAATCCAGATATAACCGGTTTAGTGTTTGTCTAGACAGCAGTGGAAAGTGGCATTGTAATGAGAACGCCTTAGGCGTTTGTTCCCACGCTATTCAAACGACCCGTTCTACATGCACGTGTGGACCGGGGACTTTTTATTCAATTGATGTCTTTTTGTTATTCAAATAAACATAACTCAAACACTTTTCTGAACTAAGGAAAGACAAGTATACCGTTCTTTTCTTTGATTTATCCTCTACACTTTGTTATAATAATATTTCATTTTTGGTCAAAGTATATATTAGTAAATGACGTTACAATCTAGGCCTAGGTTTGTTACCAGTCGTGTACTTGAAACATAAAAACTGTTTTTTTCAAAATAAAAAAATTGAAATTGATAAATGTTTTTATACAGTTCTATTTATAACTAAATTACGAAACTTTTTTACGCTTACTGTTTACTATTTACTCCATGTTTACTATTTTTTATGTAGGTCTAAAGTTGAACTTTTTCCTTTCGTTACTGAACATTTTTTGTTTCTTGAGCTAATAACTTTTACAATTTCAAAATAAACTAATTTTTAGTGGCATATTTGAATTCTTTGAAGGTTATTCTACAAAAAATCTATTGAACACTTTTGGATTGGGGTTCGTTTACTATTTTTGGCGAATTTTTAAAAATATGCTTGCAAAACGCTAAAAACGGGCTGGCCAATTTTAGCTTTAACCGTGCCTGGTCTAGGGTTAAAATGTGTTTAACATAATTCTAAAAAATATTTCATAATTACTGTCCCCAGTATTAAAGTTAGCAATGCAATAAATCACCTCTATCTTCATCCAACGTCTTTTTTCAGTCAGTTTAATTGTTCATTTTTAAAGTCTCCACATTAATCACACTGACATAAGCTTAACTTCTACCTACAAGGATCTAGTCTAATATAAGGGCACAGTTTAAAGTGGTTTATAGAATATACTGTTTATTAAAAAAAACTAGCAGTCATTCTCACTTTTGCACGAGTTATAAATGTTATAAAAATGTTAAATTAAGTTTTTATAATCTTTGTATAGTTTAAACCGTATCATTAAACCAGTAGCAGAGATGTAGTGAAATATGCTGGCATGTACATTTGTAGGTATTTCCATACTCTTAACTCCTGCTTACTGTTAATCTTTATCTCAAAAGGTACCAACAAAAACGGTAATTCTTTTTAAATAAGTTTTAAAACTATTGTTCAATTTAAATTAGGAATATTTTTTTAAAAAACTTTGTAAGACTTGCATATTATCTAAAAAATAGTACACATCTGTAATAGTTATTCATGCACACATTTCTTCCTTATAATAAAATATTATTGATATTTTGCTTATTTACATCCCCGCAATATAATATTTCTATTAGTATCAGGGCAGTCAAAGTCTTTATAATCTTTGTATATTGAGTTCTGGGATAAAGCCAGAGAGTTTGCGTTAAACATTGTATTTGCATTTTATTGTCTTAAATCTTAGGTTCACAGTTATTAAAACATCCAGGTGATTGTAAAGTATTAAATGTAAAGAAAGACGTAAATGACAAACACATACGTTTCAAATTATCTAATCTAATAATCAATTTTTTTAGGTAAACCACCACAAAGAAAAAATATTTCGCCATGTATATTGGTTATACAACGTATTTGCAACGCAATTTAAATTAGGGTGTGCGGTTATCATTTTACGTTAAGTTTACTGTTTTCACGTATCTTTTAAAATTTTCAATCAGATTTTAAAATTATTAATAAATTTGTATTTTAATTAATCGAAACTTGATTGGACGATTATTTGTCATTTACTTTGTTCAGAAAAAATATATTTTTATGAACCACGAATGTAGCGTAGACTTACTCTAAGAGAAAATGTTATTTCCTTTTTTCATGACTTAACTAAACCACTGTGATGTTTAATCAAACCATTTTGTAAAATAAGATCTCTGCAATCATGTGAACAATCTGACGGAAATAAATGTATGGAGATTTAAAAGTACGAATAAAAAGAGAAAATACTATTGATACAACTGTGCATTCTTAAATTTATTTCTCTTGAATTTAATTGAAAAAATCTCCATTCTCTTGACAAAACTCGATTTTTTTTGCTTATTTAAAACCAATACCTATTAATACGATTTATAATAAAACGTTGTTTGTATTATAAAGCTACATTTTTCATTACAAAGTATCCAGTATTATTTTGCCCTACAAAACCTGATTGTGTTTTCAATCAAATATCAAGTTTTCAAAGGTGAAATATCAACTTTTACATCAAACTTACTTTTATATTAACTTTTAAAACTACATGGGTTTTCCAATGAAATCTTTCATAGATAAAGATATAAATATATAATACATATTTTATATTGATTCCAAAAAATCTCTTCTAGAGAAAGCTACTCTCATGTTTTTTTTTTATTTTGTAACTTTAGGCTAAGTATTCACTGTTAAATATTTACGAACGTTTTTGTAGAATTAATTTACTAATTTAGTCAGTGCACGTTGTGAGTTGAAAGTATTAATAATTTTGAGATATATAAAAACAAAAATGAGCGGGTACGAAGTCATTACAGGATATTTTTCATACATTCCTGCAAAGATCGTTTAGTTGAAAAGGTTTTTATGACGATCAATACATATTTATTTATAAACAAATTTTTTTATATTTTTATATATCGTGCATTGAATAAAAATGTTTATCGTAAATTAATGTTGTTTAGTGAGGTTTGAAATGCATTTCAAATTTTGTGTAAGTTTGTTCATTGAGTGATGTAAATATTATTAATATATCGAATGCATCAAATTTAACGTATGAATCGGGTGATGCTTTCTTCGAAATTATTGATCTGTACTGAAATTAATAAATTGTCTTACATTTTTCCTAAAATGAATAAAATGTTGAGCAACATACTGTTTTTTTTTTTTTGCAGTTTGGTAAAACTAACTAACACAGTTACTGGAGAAAGGATATTTTTGAGAGAAAAAACTGTACATTGAAGTACTTTGTTGTACAGAGCAAATTGAAATCTAATATCCACCCTATCGAAGGATATAGCCTACACTGTAGCAATAAACATGCATCACTTGTGGTATCCCAATACAATGTGGGATTTTACCACACAGTTTCTGATACTAATAATGTGGTTTGTAGTTATTTAAAGCCTCAACGTAGTGGGTTGAAAACTACTAGACATTCGCAAAGTTAGGCCTCCCTATCTTATAGGCCTAAGTATAATTTGTAATCAAATTTTGAAATAGAAATAGTCGATAAATATTTCACCGAATTTTGTTAAATAAAATATTATGGATTATAAGAATATACTAGTCATAAGACGGTTTTCATAATATGAATACTGTTTTTGTTTTATTAAAGTAATAAAATATAATAGTAATACAACTTAACGGAAATATTCCTGGTATTCTACAACACTATAGCAAAGTCAAGCTGTCGCCACTATGCTCAGGTTAAAGTTGTATCACCATTTGTGTATACAATAAAAATAATGTTACGAATATCTTTTAAATTACTTACGGATTTTTAATATTACATTTAAAATAATAATTTTTACAATTACTTTATTTCGCCCATAATTTTGTTTTATATTAGTCTATATTAACAATAAGTTACGTTAAGGTATTTGGTTCCGCCAAGTGACTTCTTTCTTCGTTGAAAGTCGTTTGAGTTAATAAACGTATTAGTTGTGAGATTTTGTGATCTAAATTTATTCTATCAAGTATATCTTCTCATAAGTGAAGCTCAATATTTATTTATATATATTAGTAGTATTAGTACTCAATTTTGAACAAAAGCTCAATAAAACACACTCTATGTAACTCTAACAAAATTGATGAACAGCAATAAAAGTTTTTTAGTAATTTAATACATTGATTTATAGTTAAATCGTTAAAATTAAACAAATATTTGAGCTTCATATGTATAGTAAAATAAACACTATTTGTAGATCTCGTAAATGATGAAATTTCTTTAATGGTCTAACGTTCTGTTTTTTCTCAAATTTATATTACCTTTCAAATACCTGCATTGTTACATTATCAATATTCAGGGTGAGTTTTATGTCCTGGCAAACCTGGGTATAATTTAAACGGCCTGAGATATCAATGTGAGACCTTGACCATACCTATTACTTTTACTTTTAGGTGGTTAAACATCCCCCCCCCCTATTCTAATGTTTTCTCCATACAACACATCTTCCCTGTTTAGGTTAAAATACAAAATGTTACTAACAAGATTTGAGGCATGTAGAATGTAGTTACGATAGGTACTTAGTAACATGACACTTAATTACTGACTTTGTTAACATTTTTTCTTAGAAGATTGAATACTTTGAACAACGAATCAAGATTCAGTTAGAATAAAATCTATTTAACAATTGGTAAAAAAATAAAAAGTTGTAACACGTTACATATTGCTCCGAAATCAAGGCAACTTCAACTTGTTAATATAAAAGTGTGATTCTTAAAAAAAATATATAAATTTCGATAAATTAAAAAAAAATTGATATTATATTTTTTTCATATTGGATTTTGATGTCTCTCAATTCCCTACATAACGGCACTGGGAAGTTAGCCAGATAAACACAGAAAAAGGTCCACCATTAACAGAGTCGTACTTTAGGACAAAGTGTCCATTGAGTCTCCTCAGTTACAACAAGACGTTTAACTTCATTGCTGGAGGTTATACTAATTGGTTCTCATAATCTATTTATATCGATCGAATGATAACGGTATGCATATTTAATTATGTTGCATTATGTTCCCGAATATCAAAAGAATCGGTTTATATGCTATGGATTGAACATTTTTCGTTTATTTGTCTTTATTAATTATAATTTACTTTGAAGCCACTTTTTTAAATGGTTCATTTATACTTAAAAAAAAAATGTTTAGACATTTTAAATTATCTCCAAATTCTGTAACCATTAATGTCTGTGATGGTAAATGGTCTCGCTTGGATACATACAAAAATGTATCTTTATCATATTAAAACGATAGTGTTGGTTTTACGTACATTTGTTCTAAGCAATTTTAATGTTAATGTATATATATAAAAGCCAAATACCACTCACTGACTGATCACGATTTCTCAAAAACTACTCATAGGATTGGAATGAAATTTGGTATGTAGCTTCCTCTAGGGCCCAAGGTGCTCGCTAAGAAATTAAAAAAAAACATTATGAGATTTTGGGGGCGTCAAATTTTCTAAACATCCCCATAAGGAATACATAGTGTAATGATATTTATTTTGTTTTGTTAATATACATTTAACTTTGATTTGTCTACTCGTGTCGGATCGGGCAGCTAGTACTATGTAAACGTTCAGTGAAAAAAGTCAAAGTAGAAATAAAATCATACTGACTTTTGTAGTCTTAAATTATTCAATACCCATTTTTAGAATACTACAAAGAAGTAATATTTAACTATTTTATAACCTGTCCAATACCCACTCTTCTACGTTAATATGGTAATTCATTAAGACCATTATATATAATATATAGTATATTACTATTTTATCTTTTAGTTGTTAGATCTTTTGAGATATACAAATAATTATTAGTTCTGGAAAATGTATTTTTTTTAACGTGCGACTTGTATAGTGCTTGTATCGTGTACGATGTGTGTACACTAAAATCGTACTAGTTTGCCTGGTCTATAAATTTTTAACTACAAGTTTTTGAATGTTTACTATAAATAACATTTCAGAACAATCTACAATATTGTACATAACGTTTTAAATGCTCGAATAAGAACAGAAAAACCTCTTTTAGAATCAGTACGAAGTAAGAAAGTGTATTGTTAAAAACATCAAAAGCCAAATAAATAAAGCTTTAAATCAACAACCTTTTAACGTATTTCGTTTAGAATAAGAGGATATGATTACTAAGTTGAATTTATTGAACGACACAACTTTAAGCAATGCATGGTTGAGTTCCTATTTTCCAAACAAAATAAATGTGACTTTTATGTTTGTTTTTGTTTTTTTAAGGAGATTTTAAGAAGAACTATTAAAAATACATCACTGCAGCACATCGTCAGTTACAACAGCATAATTCCTGTATTTTATAACTATATAGAGATGTCAAAAATCTAAACACATTGTTGTAATATGATTCAATTATCAAGGGTACTGGGTGGAATGTTTTCTATACCTAAGCCAATTAATTTTAGGTACTAAAATGGAATTATAAGACTAATATTCCCGTTCGAAGAACTAAACAGTCTTTTCAAATGTTTACAATTCTGGGTAGTCTCGCAGTTAGATATCTTTATATTTTCTTTATTTTCTAATTGTCTTTTCTAGATGTGAACAAGTAGATGCACATTCTCTTGTCGATTCAGCGTGATTAAAATCTTTTAATAAAATAGTTTTTTTTTCCGAAATCTACTTAATATGAAGCTCTTAATGATACGTACAAAATTTAAATCATTTCCCTCATAAAAGTTCAGTAAAACCACTGTCTAAATTTTAAAAGAACAAATCTAATATTTCACATAGAATTGGAATTTGTATTTTGGACTAACAATTTGAGTTGTTTTGTATTTTGTTAAATTAATTTGTATAAGATTGTTCAGTGTTATAAATTATGCATAGGATATCTGAGTATTGTTATTGTATTTCGTTTTTAATAGAGGTTTTATGTTATTTCTTTTGCTTTATTTGGTAACCTCCTTAAAGCACAAGGTCATAAGTATAAAAACAATTTATTCACATACAAATTGCATATAAGACTATTTTTTGATAAGTACATATTTTGTTTTGTTTAGTATATTTAATGTTTAAGTTATATTGCATGTTGGAAAAATTTATAAATGGTAAAAAATAGAAAATATATATAAATTATTTTAACACGAAATCCCACTTTTTTACAAAATACTCAGATAATTACAAAGGACGTGGGTAATCCAATACATTATCATAATTAAGAGCGAAATATCGCCCAGTCTAATGAACAATGTTATTGTATCCAGAATCCAGTTTATACTAAACTAATTAATTTTCCTAAGAATATATTGCGAATAGATAGTACCAGCAACAGGTGCTTTACATTGTGACTAATAATCTACAATAGATTTGACTGTCAATCTACATTCAGTTAATCTGTCTGTTACATTGTTCCAATACAGGATGACCTGTTATAACTGTGTGATAAATTACAGTCTATATAATCACAGAACTTGGTGAAAGCAGATTTTCACCCAAGTGTTATTCTATGAAAGGGTGGAGAAAAGTGCATTGCAATCAGTTTACTAGACGACGGAGTGAAATTAATAATAGTAGAAGGATATGCACTAATTGTCAAAATGTTTACATAAGAAAACCTGCAACAATGCTTAGGCCTAATAAACTCTGTTATAACACGGCGGCATTAAAATGATGAATACTCCAATTAATTATTATCTATGAAAATTAAAATCGCTAATTCCGTGTAAACGTACACTCTTGAAGCATGAGTATGATTATATTTCAGAATTACAATAACATATAACTTTACATATAATGTAAACATCAAAGCGGCAGACTACACAATTGTGTAGTCACTCCGTGCCACGGCTATACATTTGTTACGCTTGATTGTATCGCATATTTCACAGACTAAAAATCTTCCAATCTCAAAAAGACAAAAACCATTGGAAAGGTAATATTTCAAACTTTAACTTTTGTATTACAATTTCTTTCTAAAACATATATTGTTTAAACATCGTTTTGAAATTTTACTTTTCTAAACGGCTGAAGCGAGTGACAAAACTCGTTGAAACGATTCACTTTTTGTCACAATTGTAAGCCGTATAATGGTTAGACAAACCTGTTTTGAACAGAATAACTGTATTCCATTGAATTCGTAAACATATGTACTTTCTAATGCTGCCTTTAAAATATTCGCCACTCTTATAATTTTGATGTTATAGGATTTCTTGTTTACCCTTGAAATTGGACAGTTTTCAACCAATGAAACAGCACATTTTGCATTTAAGATATCTCGTACAATTAGATATATTTCTAAAGATTTGTTTATATCGGTTTGTTTTGTAGACGACACTTCAAAATTTTGTTTCATGTAAAGCAAACTAACTTTACTCTAATGGTTTTATTTTTACAGTCTTGGGAAATACTGACTTCCGTTTAGTTCAAAACTCGACTAGAGAACGCTTCGCTTGGGGCTTTCTCACGCCAGTTCTAACCGTCATATTGCATTCGCTTGATCCACCAGACCTTTTGACAGTTTATTCTAATTTTATTAAACAATTAATACAGTGTGAAATAAGTTTACAAAATACGAATTTACAAGTATACAGATAATATCTATGATTTATTTTCGACACATTCTGTAGATAGTGCAAATAAAGAGCTTATCATTGAAGAGCCTATCAAGTTCTAACTATAAGCTTGTTTATTAAAATATAATATGCGAAACTTTTGACATATACTGAATTTTTGTAATTAAATATATTTTAATTTATTTTAGGAATAAAAAAACAAACTATTTTTATTGTGTTAGAGCTAACAACTATTATCTTGTTAAGCTACACAAACATATCTTCTAAAATACGCATTAAATAATATAGATTTCTGAAAGTCGAAGTTGACGAATAGAAGCATTACAAACTCAGTCATTGTGGTTGCTTGATTTATGAACTCTATTCACAATTTCAATAGATAATTCTAATCGTATTTTAGCACATAATCTACCATCATTAATCTCTTCAAAGCCAAAGATTACTTTCAAAGCACTAACTCTAGAGTTGAGTGATCTCTATTTTCCATTCAATTTAGAAATGTATTCTCTCTAAAACCTGGTCTAAAACATGACTATGGTAATAATGTTTCATCCTTCGTCATTTTAAACCAAGTTTTTTGGGGTTTTTCCACTAATACCATGGTTGTAGCTCGATTATTGAGAAGCGTTTCAATTCACGAAAGTTCGCGTTGTTGTAAGCTCGAACCAAGTTATTTACTTTGTATTTTTCTGTACGTTATTTTACTCCCTTTCTCCATTAGTTCTATGTGTGCAAAGCAGAGGCATCTCTTAACAGCAATGTGCATTATATGCAGTACCAACATTTCTTATGTACTTGTTTTTATTATATATATATATATATTAGCACAATATACGAATAAGTTTTATAATATTAACAAGACGCATATATATAATAATATATATATAATGAATGTATATATATTTAATAATAGTATTGTTTTTGCTATTGTAAATAAGCCTGAAAATTCTGCCAGTGTAATGGTGGAGCAATAAAGATAAAATAGTAATCAATTAGTTACTTGTTATGTATAACAATTATAATCCAATAGAACCAATACGAAAATTTCCTTTCTACTCGAAAGGTGATTTCGGAGTTTTCATAAAAATCCTTCTTTGCAACAAGCGATAACAGTTGAGTGGCTGGTCTTCTTAGCATGGCATAGGTGAATTTGATTTAAGATGGTAAATTTTTAATTAACGAACAAAAGTCCAGGTTTCAGTGCCGACACAAGATAGGAAGTGTGAAAATTCTCCCGCCACTGTCACTAGGTAGAAGACATTAGACCTAATTTCAATATTATAATGCCTGTGAAGGGCTTGAGACAATCTGCGCTCTAATAAATATAAAACGATTGGAAAAAACTGTGCTATAATGCTTCTGCGGAGCTTGAGATAAAATGTAATTTAATGGATGGGTAGTGTTTTATACAAACTGTTATGTAAAACCTGCGTAGAGTTTGAGACTAAATGCGCTTTAATGTCTGTTAAGAACTTGATACAAACTGCGCTATAATGCCTGTGAAATGCTCGAGACAAACTACGTTATAATGCCTATGAAGGGCTTGAGACATATGCGCAATAATGGCAGGCGTAAAGATGTTATCGGTAGATAATACATAAAAATGGATAAAGTAAAGAACAGCGGGACCGTCAACCATATTTTACATTAGCATATATTATGTTCTCATAGAAGAAAGACTGTGTACTAAAATTCTGATAATTTATGCTGCAAACCATAACGGTTCTTCACAACACATTATTATTTTTCCAAAAAATCATACTCTCTCATGAAACTGGCTATTATCACTTCAATAATTGAGAGATTATTCTTTTGACGAATCTTTTACAATTACAAAACTGCCTCTAAATCTTAAAACCTCTACACAATATTTATAATATGTTTTAGACGTTCCAGACTAGTTTGTTGTTTTTCTGAGTAAATAGATGCTATAACACGCTTTCCTTATTTCTACACTGCTATTCATATGACTACATTCTTTTTTAATTGTCCACTGAATTTACCCTACAACAAATAGGTCTATCGTGTAACTGTCCACTGTCGTTCACTGAAATTAGCAAAATTTATTTCACATTAGTAAAATAAAAACTATACGTGGAAAACACAATTATAGTAAAGTTACTTAAACACCAAATCAACTTAATATATTCAATAAAAAACACACAAAAAATAATTTAATACAAACGCTTACTGTGTGAAACAACACGAGGTAATGTGCACAGACGAACACACACAGTTTGTAAGTAGTGTCATCTATGAAAGTATCGCTAACAATGAATATAAATTAGAAGAGTTGTATTCATACAAAACTGTATAACACAATAATATATATTGTATTGAAATATTATCAACCAAATAGGTTAACTAATAAACGAATAAGTTTACAATATAAAATATTATTTTAAGATTATTTTGGGGAAAAAGCGGTTTATTGTTGATAATTTATTGAAAATAAAAGTATAGAGTATTTATACTTTTATTAACAAAGTGATTTACATGACAAAAAAATAACAAAAGAGAAAATATAAAACATCTTAATGAACTAATGCATCAATATAAATTATTCAGTAATAAAGTTATTTATATTTTAATATGAGACAGAGACAGTAAATTACTTTAGTTATTTAGTAGCACAGCAATTAAAATATTAAAGAGTATACACTATACATATTTTGGTTTTATGTTGACACTTCAGACTGCGAAATAAAATGTATAAATGTAATTAACGAAGCACTGAGCAACACGCCTCATTAAAAGTTAAAAACTTTTTACTACTTCCAGAACATAATCATTTTAATCTGCAAAGTTAGAGACTATTTCTACAATATTAACTTCTAAGAAGTGATTAAAATAATTTGTCATAAGATAATTTATAGTAAAAATAATGACTCAATTTATGTTTGACAGTAAACAATTGTGTAACAGCATATGAAGCACATTTCTAAAAGAAAACCGATTAGTGAGTACGGACAACGATATTCCTTTGCAAAGTTATAAATATTGGTCGGTCTGTTAGTTGTTTAAACATATTATATAGATATTATCATTGTATATATTCATTTGTTATTACAGTTCCCTAACTATATCTCCTAACGAAACTTGAAACAATCCTTATAGCCCAGTCAATAAAGGGAAAAACTAGGCCTTAGTGGGAAGTAATTAGTGAAAAGCTGAAATTTTGTCAGATGTTACAATAGTATAAGAGGAGTATTTACAAAAAAGTCCCCGCCCCTCCCCCTCTTACTTCCCCGCTACCCCCCTTAAAGTTCACTTTTGAAAGATTTTTTATTTTGTCAGTATCTAAGAGATAAAAAGCGATGGAGTAATTTTTACTTCGTTATTGTAATCCTTATAATATTCTCTATCAAAAATGTTCTTTGCGTTTAAGCTATAAAACAATTATTTACCGTGTATTTTTAAATTTAATGTTAAAATTGTAACTTTTCTATTACAATAATTACATGTTTAGCTATTTTTGATTAAATATGAGACAAGTTATGAAAAAATGGCGCAAATAAAACTTTTGGGGTATTTTGTAATCTTTACATTGATATAAGTTTTATAAATGTTAAGTGCAGACAGTTGACTTAATCGGCCTGGCAAAGGGAGATGGTGCGGCGCGGAGCGTACGAGTCCTCGAGGGCCGGATCAGACCGTTGGCATATCAGAGGTCAATCTGCAGTAGAGGCCTATTGTTTGGACTTTTATTTGTATAGCTGGTCTAATTATAGGTATTACAATGGTTAAATAGACGTAAACATTTATTTTATTTTTTCATTATTTATTTATTTTCTGGTATTTATCATTGCAGTGATAAAACACAATATATGATTTCTTTTAGCCAAGCCAATAAAGGGGGAAAATAGGCCTTATTGGATATAATTAGTGAAAAGCTGAAATTTTGTTTATAAAATTGTTACTGTTCTTTATATTAGGAGAGCTAGTTTTAGTTTGGGGGATTATTTATAACCCTAAGTTATTAAGACCGTGCCATGATCCACCACCTATGGACCCGCCGCGCTGTGTCCAGTACTGGCTAAGGCGGCACCGACAGGTGTCAAGCAGCAGAACATGTTTTGTTTACTGTCAAAACACCATCATGGACCATCCATTCATCACTCAAATTGCTATTTACAAATATCTTAAAATTGTCTGGGATATATACAATACTGGCACATAAAAGTAGAGAGTTTCAGTTTTATATAAGGCCGGCCACACACAGAACCAGACACGGTCAGACACGTTTAGTCAGTTTGACTAAAACAGGGGGATTAGCATGGGTAGTTAAGGGGTCGCCACTCACTGCATCGAACGAGACGAACAGACACAAACAGACGTCTAAATATGTGTTTTCCTTGACTGACGCAGCTCCCTCAAAAGACACCTTTAGTCAAAAGCTATCAGACAGTGTCTGTCAGAGCCACCTGCGCACAACCCCTCCTTGTCACTTGATTTTCTCAAATTCGTGTTTTGTTTTTTAATCTTATCCTGGTTTTTTTCCAAGATGTATTCGAACGTTTCGACTTTCATTCGACAGTAGTTTTCGATTTTTTGGGATGGTTCTCAATTCCTTAATAAAGCCTACGAGGTTCCTCTTCTCGTTTATAGGGTGTACCCAAAGATCTCTGTTATTAGTGCCTTTTCAAACAAATTAATCAAGTTCCACATAATAATTATAGCTTCCTCTTCCTTCTCTTCAAAGTTCGTTTCATAGTTAGGTTAAAAACTTTCAATACTAAATGCAAACACACAATACAACAATCTGGTGGACAGAAAAACTGAAAATGGAGGGAGGCAATGACGCCCAGTGACTAAAACCACCACACACAGGATCAGTCAATAACAGTCAAACAGACAGAAAAGACTAAAGGCGTCTTTGACTATGACTGACCGTGTCTGATTCTGTGTGTTGCCGGCCTAAGACAGTGGAAACATTCTTGCTACTGCTTTACTCTAATCGAGTTTAGTCTTGATCATCAATTATTTCATCTACATTATTAGGACTGTTATCACATTAAAACCTTAAAACAATTAAGTTGTACTTTCGGACACCCACAATATTTAATACAAGATGTCTTACAGCTGCAAGACACGAGGTGCAGAAGGTCATCAGTTACAAAAGACTTTTTTAGTAATTAGTGTTGGTGTTCAAGCTTTCCTGTAACCTCCATTTTCTTTCATCTTTTCCATCTTCCAACTCCAAAACTGTAGCATCCAATCTGTTACCAAGCCATGTCTGCACTTGAAAATAAACCCTGAACAAATGCTGATGAAGGGGGGATGCTTTGCAAGGTCGAAGTTTGACCTTAGATATTAGATTTTTTTGCAATTTTTGCAAGTAACGAGCTTCATTGAAGTTCATGTGCTTTTTCTGTTAAGATGAAATTTTCCCCGTTTGTTTTCAGTTCTTTGGAATCATCTTGACGTAGAAACACCGACGCTTGTGTTTGAGCTTCTTCTGACTTTTGTAAAATGTCCAAAGATTTTATATTTCAAAGATCAAAGAAAGAAGATGTTGTGTCACAACCTGTTATGGCATAAGCAAGCAGATTAAGCTTCCTTTTGTCGTTCAACTTATGGATGATTTTGGAAATCCTGTAATACACTTTTCGTACAGTTACTGGTTTTCAAAAGTAGATTGTTTGGTTCTCAAGCGCTACCAACAGTATTAAAAAATTGGTGTATTAATAAATTGACAGTAAACAAAACATGTTCTGCTGCTTGACACTTGCCGGTTTTAGCCAGTTCAATAATGGTGGGTCCATATTTCATGGATAATGGAACGGTCCTAATAACTTAGGAGTAGGAATAATCCTATTTTTCCATTTATTGGCTTGGCTAAAAGAAATCATATTGTGTGTTTATCACTGCAATAATAAATACCAGAAAATAAATAAATAATAAAAAAATCAAATAAATGTTTACGTCTATTTTACCATTGTAATACCCATAATTAGACCAGCTATACAAATACAAGTCCAAACGGCCCGCGAGGACTCGTACGCCCCGCGCCGCGCCATCTCCCTTTGCCAGGCCGATTAAGTCAACTGTCTGCACTTAACA
>JAGFPH010003468.1:7928-33943 GCA_018207615.1 Philaenus spumarius
CTGTTTAGTCACAGTACTTTGCCGATAACAGTATGATTATAATATTTATATAATTATAATATTTCGTCGTATTATCACTTTATATAATTAGAATAAAAAAAAACTAGAGGACTTACCTAAACTGTTTAGTCACAGTATTTTGCCGATAACAGTATGATTATAATATTTGTATAATTATAATATTTCGTCGTATTATCACTTTATATAATTAGAATTAAAAAAAAACTAGAGGATTTACCTAAACTGTTTAGTCACAGTACTTTGCCGATAACAGTATGATTATAATATTTGTATAATTATAATATTTCGTCGTATTATCACTTTATATAATTAGAATTAAAAAAAACTAGAGGACTTACCTAAACTGTTTAGTCACAGTATTTTGTATAATAAACAACTTTGATATTGTATAATAAACAATGTTCTGAACAATATTTCCCTATTTCATACTTTGCCCACTAGGCATTCTATAAAATGCCTAGTCACTATATACAATGCCTAGGCAAAGTGCTGAAATTAATGTAATTTTTATTCCATTTCACACTTTGCCCAAAACCGCTAGTCATTATATAGAATGTCTAGGCATTCTATACAATGCCTGGATTTCGTACTTTGCCGGTAACATATGTATAAAGATGAGACATCCATTATGTCAATAAATGTATGGTAATATATTTGACCAATTTATTATAATGGAATTATTTCGATAAAAATTGCGATTTCATAAAAAAATATCCAGATTTAAATATCTGTAAAAGTAATGGAAATTCATACAAACAAAACCTATTCATTGTACAGTTCGAGCAAATTAGGAGTGACCTTGGCCTAATGGGCGAGTCATCCCTTCTACAGTCTACTTCTCCTTAAACCTGCTTTGGCGGTACAACCAATTCCACAAAAAAATAGGTCCACAAATAAATAACATTTAACTGAGGAAATAGACAGGGCTCACATTCTTATAACTTTACGTACTTGCTTACAACCTTTTTATAAAAAAGTATTTCACATTTTAGAGAAAACTATGACAAATATCTATAAATAAGTAAGGTTTTGTTTCATACAAAATTATAAAATGTTATAACTGTAATGCAAAATTTTACTAAGTTTTTTATAAAATAAAAGTGATGACAACAAAAATGTTCAAAGCGAGAAATTTTTGTATTTTTAGGCAAAAAGAAAACTTTTTGCGAGAAAGTTGTTGATAATTAGTGGAATTAACTTTTTTATTTAAAACAATAATTTTCTGTACGACCTTTTGTTTAGTCAGGAGGAAGGTAATTCCTGTAATGAATACATTTTGTGCTTGTTTGACATTGATTTGGTGCGATCCTGGCTGTTCCGTAGATCCAATGACACCATAATACCAATGAATACTTAAGTATTCATTGATAATACTATCTTGTTTTAATCATACTGTATTATTTAAAGTTTAGTTAGGTTAAAGATAGTTTTAGGTTTTGTATTCTTTTAACATTGTATTGTTAGTCGCCAGGTTGGTGAAAGTTAGTTATACACATACGAAATTTGTGTGGGAAAAGTAAATAGGATGATGTAACGGGAAGGGTATCTCAGGAAATACTTCCTGCCTTCCTGCTCTCTTTATTTGTCGATTCCAAGAACGCATTCTCCTTATAATTTTTAACACATGCGCAAAAGATTTGTCAACCCTTGGTTCACATATTTCCAGTATAAAAACTAACAAAAAAATAAAATAAAGTAACCCGAATTCGTAAAATGTTTCTGAATATTTTAATGTATTATAATGCATAGAATCCGATCCTGTATTATAGCACGATAAGGTTTTTTTGTGACACTTGTATATATTTATAAATAAAACAACTAATTTTACACGTCCTGCTCACTAACAAAAATGTGTTTATCACTTTTATTTACCGTTACATTACAGTCAAACTAGGGTGTACAGTGAAGAAAAGAGGTCTATTTTTTTTTTATTGAGGTTGTACTGGTGACGTTGGACACAACAAACACAGCGTGGGGACCGGGCCTTACTTCCCCTCTCGGGGTTCATTGCCGGCGTGAGGAATCTGTAAGTCATTGAACAGAAGTTGAGGCCTTACTACATTTCCTGTTTTTCTGAGAAATCACTAGTAGGCCTACGCATTTTTATCTTCCTGCCTGGCACTCTTGACATCCTGAAGGTGAGTCATAAAGTGCAATTCATAAACTTATGTAATTTGTGTTATTTTAAAATAAGTTTATGTTCAGCAGTAATTTTAAAGCCACTATTATTGTAGTCATTCCATTTCTTCTTATTATTTTTAATATAATTAGTCCATAGATTGAAAAGTATAGGCTATATTTTTTTATTTACGAAAGAATGTCCCTGGCCGAGCGGTCACGCGTCGTTCCAATTCTTAGTAAACAGTTTGTACTTGAAATAATTCTCAAACTTAATAAAAACAGCAATAAATTATCAATTAACTGAAATCGCATAATTCGTTGATACTTTTTCTTAATCTAGAATGAAAATTTTTTGTTTTATTTAAAAAATTTACAGTGAGTATTTATGTATAAAAAAAACTGATTTGAATTAAAATGAATGAGAGACGGAATGAACAGTAATGGGAGAACAAATATTCAACATTTTTTTCTTCTTATATTTCTCTAATTTCCTTACTTACCTAAATATAGGGTAGTTAAAATAGTTTGGAAAATAACAGATTTTTACGACTTGGAATTGAATACGCGAAGTGTAAAGCCACATTAAAAAAAGAAAATATTTTGCTTACTAAACAGAAAAGGTATAAGCTACGTTGTAACTGGAAGAAGTAAACTACTGTTCTTTTTTAAATGCTATTTATTAATAGCTCCTCCTTTTACATTTAATTATTTTAAATTAATTGTTTGTATTTACTTCTATTCTATTATTAGTGGATTTAAGTTACCCACTCAGTATTATAAAATGTAATCTTAAAGTGACAGTTTTAATAACATCCATAGATACATTTTATTCGCCGTGGGGGTCGGTGAACACTGTATCGGTAATGCAGCGTTACTCCACCGGGAAAATCGGGAAATATGCGGGAATTTGGAAATAATTTTTTGTGTGGCTATCCAGTACTGTTTAGTTTGTTATTTGGCAGGAAACATAGTAGAAAAGTTTTGACAGCGAACTTTATCCTGTTTTATTGCTAAAGCGACATTTTTGTCATTGCAACTTTCAAAGTTTGTATTCCAAATCGAAGACAATTATTAAAAATTCATATTAAATAATAAAATTATAATTGCTCTCTTTGTAATTTAAATCAGCTCGAGTGTACCTACATATAATTTTATCGGAAAATGTCAAATTTTAAAGGACTTTAGATGTATTTGGTTTAAAACGCATGAACTTATGAAAAAGGTTTTAAAGTATTTAAATGGGCACAATTGGATCCGGCTTGCAAAATTTTCTCAACAAGCATGGCAATACAGATGGGCATTAATTCAAGAATTTAATTTCAAATTTTTATCAAGCATGCTGTACGAGTTTTAAACTTTTGTTTCCTAGATATTTAAAACAAAATGAAATACATTTTCCCATTTGTAATTTTATTAATATATAATTCTTTAAGATTTAATTTTAACGCAAATATTGGCAGTCCAGATTTGCTTTCAAATACAAAAACATTCAAATGTTTTTTGTAATGTTATTTGCTTATAAAGTTTAGTTTTTTTAATATCAACAAATGCGTGGAAGCAGTTCATTAGGTGTTAAGTGTTTTTGCTTTGCCTATTGTGTTTTAAAATTTCTACCGAAACAAGCAGACAACCTAATTGTGTGCTTTGAAAATGCAATTAACATAAATAAATGTTAAGTATGAAGTTTAATGTGTAGAACTATTTTATTATTATTTAACCAAATATTGTTTTAGCCTATTTTTGTTGCGAAATAAAGCATTTTTTTTATTTATTGAAAATATGCTTTCTCCGTGTTTTTTCTTGTCAGATTTTATATAGAAATCAAGTAATAAAATATGTCCACTTTCCGAAAATAAAAACAAAATTAAGTTTGATTCAATGTGGCTGATCTAAGATGGCGTACAAATATTTTAAACTTATAAAAAAGTTTTTATTCTTGTAAATTGTATAGTTTATAAATTTATAATTTAATCTAATTTAATACATAAATGTATTAATTTGTTTATGCAGTTAGATGCCACTAAGGTATGTCATATAAATTTGTATCTAAACTTTAAAATTACTCTCTATAAACATAAGCCTATGTTAATATATATACAATAATTATAGAATATAAGGAGATTTGATACAGGTTTAAGTGTCTAATTTTGTTGAAGCATGTGTTTTATTTTCACAAAATTATGTTTCCCTATAAAAGCTTGATATTGGGAAGTGTTAACCGTTTACTACCACCACATTACTAAAAAATATACTAGACAAAAAAAAAGTAAAGACAACAATTTTAAGAAATGCAACCTTTGTTGTTACTGTCCATAGGGACTGTGTCATGTCGTTATATATTTGGCGGTATCTCGTCTTTACCGAGTGGCGCTTAATTAGAAGGTTACAATTGGCTTTGTCGCACGGTCGCACTATTCGTAGACAAAGCTGCTTTATAAATATTATAAAATAGTCAAGTAGCTTTTTCATGATTAAAAACGTTAAGCTCAATTTTTACCAGTGTTTTAAAAGCTAAAGTTTCTACCAATTTTGAGTTCAATGTTCCACAAATATTTTTTGAACTTCAATGGGCCCGCTAACTTCACGGAGCTGGTCCCATATATTATATTATAATATTTTAAATAGAGTTTAATCCTTGAAACTATTTGTTGGAATTTAAACTATTTATGAGACACAATATTTAACACTTTATAATATTACTACAACTTACACAATATTATTGAAAATCGTTTACAAAAAACACTAACTAGGAAAAAGTATAGAAACAATCTAAATAGGCTTCGACGGTTTCACTCACACATCATATGATTCACAAAGAAATACATAATAATAATCATATCGGTAATATTTGTTTTTGTGCCATCTGGAAAAAGTCGACTGCCGCATTGCAAGCTAAGCAGAGTCTACATAAAAATACAAAATAAATCTGGCAACATTGTAGGCGGACCACAACTGGGGTATATAACCATTTATCGCTCTGGCCCACAATTAAATGTAAAGTGATACGCTTGTGGGACTACATTCAACGGTGTTTTGCTACTTCGCTTCGCACAATGGTTGTGGACCACATTTGATTGTGAAGTGACAGATGAGATTACACAAAACTGATTGAATATTTGTTTGTAAAAATGAAATGTAAGACAGAAAGCTCTATTTCAAACTTAGTCCCAAAATATTATTATCGTTTATAATCCGGCTTAAGAAATATATGGTGGTAAATAATGGACTACAATAATTGATGGTGTTTTGATACTTGGACTACAATAGGTGGATTGAGGTAAACATATATATATATATATATATGAATATATGTGTTCGCACTCTAGCGGCCGCATTTTAAGTCCGATTTGGTTCAAATTTGGTACACATGTTGGTTGTCTACGTCGCTCGAACGAGTTCGTTAGCCAAAAAAATCCAACAACCGGAAGTACCTATTTTTTGACAAGGTAAAAAAATAAACTTAAACAAAATTTCACAAAAACAACAATATAATTGTGACAGCTGTTTCGCTGTTAAGCATCATCATATGAATCATCATCATTTGAATCTAAATTTAGCATTAAAAATAGCATTAGTTTAGTACAGGGGTCTCCAACCTACGGCCCGCGGGCCACATCCGGCCCGCAAACAAATTTTACCCGGCCCGCAAAACATTTACAAACTGAAAAAAAAAATCAATTTTTTTACTTGATAACACATTTCATTTTAAGCAATTTTGCCATTAACTACGAGTACGGTACCCGTCTCTCTTTTTGCCCCTTCCCTTTTTAATAAGTGTAAAATTAGCTGTAAACAAGCAGCGATTAGCCATTGCGCGATAGTCAGTGTTTTGCATGGGGTAGTAAGCTTAGAAAACTTGGCGCTGTTATACTTTACCCTGACTGTATGGATAGAATCAATTAAGGCTATGCCACACCGAGCTCGCTCCCGCGGCGGACGCGAAGTTTGAAAAATGGCTCACCGTGTTAACAAATGGAACAGGTCACACAGAGCATCCGCGCGCCCGCGGGCGCGCGGTAGTGTCCGCCACTACCACTTGCTGAGCGATTTTTTTAAACTACCGAGGCGGGAGTGTGGTCTTGAGCATGCGCAGGGGTGCGCCTCGAACGGCCAAGGCCATCGCCATCTCCCTTGTCGCGCCATCAGCACTACGTCGCGACTGTGATCCTTATTTGACGTTGTGTTTTATTGTTTTCTTGTTGCCATCATGGAACAACTTATTGAAGAAGTTCGGAAAAGGCCGATGTTGTGGGACATTAGAAGAGAACTCTACAAAGACGCTACACGGAAGGATAAGGAGTGGGAGGAAATTGCCCACATTCTAGAAAAAGAAAGTAAGTACAAACAAACTAAACTCATGCTTAGTTTTAACACCACGGGAACCATGCGCTTCAGTTTAAACTTGAGTTTTTAAATTACAGTTTAAAATTTAATTGAACATGTTTCTTTTGTTTGTAGATGTATGTTTTTTTGTATTTTACAGAAAAGAACACAGGGGGATAACAAAATTTACGATCCATTTTGTATGTGCTGGAAAATACAGTAAATAAACATGCAATTGCTTCCAAAAACACTTAATTACTTTTAAAAAATAGCCCAGAATATTTACATGACATACTAAATAGGTAAGATGTGTTTATTACGTGAGAAGAATTAGAATGGAAATTTAATATAAAATAAATATATTCATAGGTTAACTATACAAATTTAAGATAAAACTGTTTGCTTTTGTTACGGTTTATAGTACTTTTAAACATATAACCTTTTAATATCTTGTATACTTTGACTTATTTAGGTACAATAATTATCCTTGTAAACAACTTTGTTTAATATAATTTGTAAATTTGTAATTTCTAAAATAGCAATTATTACGATGTAGTTAAATGTAAAGGCCGATATAATTAGAGCACCAAAATTACATTATGTATTCTTTAGTGCCTCTAATATGATACTCAGTACAGTTAGTTTATTATAAATGCCATTAAATTTAGAAATTTTCTATCAAGGATTTACTGTGTCAAATTTGCTCTCATTTAGATAAATCTAAATCTGCAGCAGACTTTCTTACTTTTATCTTTTGATTGCAACGCTCTCGTGCGACGTTTAAACTTAAACGTTATTGATTGAGATATAAAGTTGTAAAGTCAAAACCAAGTTGGAGATTATAGTTATTTATTTATAACATGAACACAGCATCTTTAAATTAGGAAATAATGTTTTGTAACACAATAATAATTTATTTGATAAATATAAGTCCACTATTGCAATTAATCACAATATTTAGGTAAGATGTGTTTATTACGTGAGAAGAATTATAATGAAAATTCATGTGACAATGTAAAAGTTTATAACATAGAGATAACCCAACAAAAGTTAATATATCAAAGTCTACAAATGCTGCCACTGCCAAGACACGCTGCCATCCGCTGAGTTGAAGTATTGGACAAAACGGTTTCTTATTTCTACAGCTTCCTTTCCTCCCCGAGTCCCAACTCTAGGTATTGGTTTCCAGCATGTTGTGTAAGCCTCAGTGATTTCTTCTTGAGTACCGACAGTAGTGATGTCTTCCTTGCTGCAAAGGTAGTTGTGTAGTACTGTAGTCGCCTTAATAATTTTTTGCACTGTGTCAATTTTACATTGTAAAGGTCGGAAATACAAACGCCACCTTTGTGCAAGAATACCGAACGCATTTTCAACCACCCTTCTACATCGGCATATCCTGTAGTTAAAAATACGTCTTTCGTCTGTGAGGTGGTTATCCTTTGGAAATGGACGCATAATGAACCGTTTAAGTGGAAACCCTTCATCACCCACTATAACGTACGGCAAACTGACCCCTCCCTCTACCAAAGGTTCGTCTTTAGGTACTGCAAAACTGTAGCTGGATAGTCTTTTTCCTATAGCACTTTCCGAAAAAATACTACTATCGCACTCTTTGCCATAGGAGCCAGTGTCTATTGCAATAAACCTATATTGGGAGTCAACCAAGCCCAAGAGAACTGTAGAGAAATACTTCTTGTAATTATAAAAGATTGATCCAGAATTTGGAGGAGCTTGTATTTCGACATGTTTTCCGTCTATAGTGCCTATGCAATGAGGAAAGTTCCATCTGTCCTGAAATCCTTTTGCTACACTCCTCCATAAATTCTCGTCTGGGGACGGCATGTATATAGGCTGCATTCTATTCCAGATTGCGTCGCACACTTCCTCAACAATTTCATCGACAGTGCTTCTGCCAACCCTGTAGCTGAAGCTTATAGTTGTATATGTGTCGCCAGTTGCAAGGAATCTAAAAAAAAAAAATTGTTTCAGAATCAGTATTGAAAGGCGAATGGAAGAAATTGAGGGACGGCTTCCGGCATGCTACTTTGCGGAAGAAGACAAAGAGTGGACAGGGCTCAAAAAATACCAAAGAATGGAAATTCGAAAAGCAAATGAATTTTTTGATGCCCACGATGATTCATAGACCGTAAGTTTCTTATTTTTTATATATTATGTTCAATGTAAAATGCGAAAGGAAAAATACAAATTGCAAAATTTAACATGAAATATATATATATAGGTTAAACGATGACTTTCAATTAATTTATTGGTATGATATATTTTGAATGTTATCTTGTTTAATTTGAATGTGCGGTCAAAAGACAAATTTATTTAATACACAGGCCAACTAGCCACTACTACTACCACCACTAGTAGCCATTTACTACATAATTTGTTTATGCTTTGTTTGGCATGTAAACAAAGCTATGGCATGTTGGTATTTTGTGATTGCTAGTATTATTGCCATTATAGATTTGATCTCGTGCTTTTAATATTTACATAGTTTTTTTTGATATTTTACAATTAGTTGAGGTTAAAAAATTAATAAATGCATACAGACAATACAGGGTCTTTCAAAAAGAAATATACCCTTTCCTATGAATAAAATTAAAATATATGATGCACATGATTTAATTTTGTCATAAGTAGTAACACTGTAAAGCTAATAAACTCAAGTTTTAATTCCAATAGCTGATTGTTGATAACAATGTAGTCAGTTGATGTCATTCCATTCCATGTACATTAACAAACTGGCTTTTACTCCTTCAGATAAGTCTTATTGTGTGTTGGAATATTAAAAACTCATAGTGTGTAACCATTGTGCAACACCGCTTTCGGAATCATTACAAAAATATCCTCCCCCTACTATGTAACGTATTACTATGTAAATGCATATTTTATTTTTGCCTTTTGTGTAACCTAATTTCAAACTTCTGGTTTTAAATATTATGTTCTGTATTTTTGTTTCTCGTCTTTTAAACTGATATTGATAAAATATAAAAGACAAACATTAGTGCCATGTCTAGACATGTTTTGTGACCCTGTTTCCATGTAAAACCTGCTTACAGAATTACCGACATTAAGTTTTAATTTTAGTGAAATATTGCATTATAATTTCAAAAATAAAATACTAAGTCGGGACGTTTTTTCCCCAGAAGTGCCTCTAACATTCCACCACCACCTGTCATTGACGAGCCTCACAATGACATTGAAGAAGAAGACTCGGAAGAAGATATACTATTAGATCAAGACGCAGGCGAGAATGTACTACAAGAGCCACAAAAAACAGCAGCCAAGGAAACAAGAAATAGGTCTCCTCGAGGTGTAGATAAGTTGATAGTGTATATGAAAGACAAAGAAAAAAATAGGACCCAAAAGGTTCTACATGACGTTGACTTATTCTTTGCTAGTGCATCTCAGTCTGTTCAAAGGCTGCCACGTTTTTTGCAGACTAGAGTGAAACGTGAGGTACTTGACAGCATCGCCCGCGCAGAGGAAGAAGAAGAGTTTTCCAGGATGCAACAGCAGGGTCACGGCTCTGTTCCTAATCAATTTCCTAGTACTTACTACCTATCACTCAAAGGGAACTCTGGTTACAGAGATCAGCATCCAATTCCCTCCCCATCAATCAGCATTCCCTCTACTTCCTCTCGTCCATCATCAAATAACAGTCCTTTGCAGACTTTTCAAATGTTATTCAATCCGCAGTCCAGCTCTAATGATGAACAAAGAACTGGAGAAGAATGTTTTACTTACCAGAATATGTAAAATAACAATTTAAAAATAATAGAAAACGTAAATATTTTTAAGTAATAAACACATGAACATTCCTACTTACATTGTGATTTAACATAAAAAAGGTAACTAACTAGATAGATATTCAAACGTATTGTTTAACTACTTTGTACAGCCTAACTTTCAACTAATACTTGTGCAAAATAAATAAAGTTTTTCATTAAATTTCGAATACATTTTTATTTATGACTTACCTTAAGCAGACAGCCAGTCTCTCCTTAGCGGTTATTGCTTTACGGTAGTTGGTATCATTTTTCTTTATGTCTTCTTCAACTAGTGACAACACTTCATTGAACTGTTCTGGGTTCAGTCTGAAGTAAGTTCTAAACCTTGCTTCGTCAAGCTCCAACTCTGATATAAGATGGTGGAATTCCCCATAAGTTTCCCTCTTCTTATTTATGGGGTGAACCCACTTAGACCTCTTGCAGGACACCGAGTATAAAAGTATCAGTTCCTCGTCACTACTAGAATCGTCTTCCACCCACGGAACACTATTTCTTAGGAAGTCGCGGTTGCACCAAGGTACATCGGACGACATCTTGTTCACTACTAGCAGTGGCCGAGATTCGAAGTGACAACGCTGTTGTCGCCGAGATGAGCTTGACCACTCCCACTTCAAAACTCCCGGGCGGGCGCGGTACTTTTGGTATGGACTGGCTTGTGGTAAAACGTCCGCGCGCTACCGTCCCTCGGCGGTAGAGGCGGATGTCGGTGTGGCATTAGCTTTAGAATGGCGTGTAGGGAGGGGTAGTGCGAGAGAGACGGAGCACCTATCCCACAACATTTCCCCTACCTAGGCTAGGCAGCGCGACGTACAGTCAAGTTTATAGATAGACGATGGCTCACCATATATACAACACACCACATATACAACACAGCCACGTACGTCTGTGCAGATTTAACACTGACTGTACTTTTTTTACTATTTGACTGAGACTGAAGTTGGTGGGAGGCGGGCTTTCCTGCGCATGCGCAGCCGCACGCCATTCTAAATGCGTTGTACTATACCTGAGGCAGGACGAAAATAAACTCGTCGACTCAAATGCATGAGTCATCATCGCTTAGTTTGCTTTCCAGTGTCAGTCATAACCACAACTAGTGCGAGTGTAGGTTGATGTTTTACGTTTCGCGAAGTGTGTAGTAATCACGGACAGTGTCTTATTTTTACAGTTTTATTTCTCATAACAATGGCTTCTTGTAAAAAAAGGAAAGTTGATTTTGAGTGCCGTGCTTTTAATACACAGTGGACATATGATTATTTTATGATCGATAACAATAATAAAGCTTTATGTCTTATTTGCAACGAGACTGTCGCTGTTCTGAAAGAATTTAATGTCCGTAGACATTACGACACAAAACACAAGAGCAAATTTTCTAATTTAACAGGAAAACTAAGAGAGGACAAAATTGATTCAATGAAAAAATCGCTTTTAACTCAGAGACAAATTTTTACTAAGCAATCTCAACAAAACGAGGCTGCTGTAAAAGCCAGTTTCAAAGTCAGCCATATTTTGGCTAAAGCTGGTAAACCTTTTACCGACGGCCAATTGGTGAAAGATTGCATCTTGGTGGCTGCGCAAGAAATCTGCCCTGATAAACTTTCATTGTTCAGTGCTATTAGTTTGTCGGCGAACACGGTGGTGCGCCGTACGGAAGATATTGGAAATAATGTTGTTTATCAGCTGAAAGACGCTTGCAAGGATTTCGAATGGTTCTCAATCGCGCTGGATGAATCAACTGATGTTACTGACTCTAGACTTGTGTAACTCATGAAGGAGCCGTTCAGAAGATCGGCTCACTTCGACTGAGCCGAATGAAGTACTTCAGATATCCACAAGATTGTAGTTCACTAGTTCAGTAGTTCACTAACTGAAGGGCTCACTGTTTTCTTTCTTTACATCCGGTGATATGTGAAGCGTAAGGATTGTCGTTCAGTAGTCCAGTAGTCCACTAACTCACCCAATTTCCGGCTCCCATTCCGGCTCTCATATCTTTTGGATATGTGCCAAATGAAGGAGTTGTTTCTTAACATCTCACTATCTCAGTCTCAGTAGACTGAGTAGACAGTCGATGCCCGTGTTTTACTTCGTACAATTTATTTGATGCGTGCTTAAAGTAAGGAACAAATATTTGTTAATGTACATTGTCCTTGCAGTCTATATTTTATTAGTGTTGAATGTATATTAAACTAATACTACTAATACTATGTATTAGTTTGTTAGTTTAATTTACTTTCCATTTTAATGTTCTTATTTATGAAGTGATCGTAGTTTTCTTTTTTTACCGAAATAACAGTTTTTAAATATTTATAATTTTATTTACTTTAATAAGTAAATCATATATGCGTGTATTAAGAAATTTGTAAAAACAAATTTAAACTAATATTATAAAGAGGTAAAATTTGTTTGTATGTAGGGGGAGGGATCTCTAGAACAACTGAACTGATTGAAAAAATGGTAATAAAAAGCTTTACTACCCCTGAGTAACAGTTAGGCTATAATTCATTTTGATAAAAACATTTTTTATTTCAATATTTGTAAATTTAGTCGGAAAAAATCCTAAGGTTAGGCCTAGACTGGTGAATTATGAGCATAGCAACCAATTTAATAAAATAACACATACAACTGTTTGCTCTAATATTTCTACCTGATTTCAAATTTTGAAGCAACTATTTATTGTATTTCTAACTTTTAGGTTAGGGTATTTGAACATTTAACATTATTTACCATCTTAGCTTTTTGGTTATTATTAATCCTACACCTTTATTATAAAGAAAAGATAACTTGATTATGTGTATAGAAGGTTCTAACGGGGATGGCGTGCGGAGCACGCAGTGGTTTCCCCTAGTAGCCTATGTAATAATATTGTGTAGCTTAATCTTACACATTGTGTTTTAGTATTGCTATCCTGATGTCAGTAGTTTGGAAAGCATTCAATGCTATGACTTGTATTACAATTTATAAATCACTCACTACATCTCATTCAATACGTTCTGAACTACTGAACTAATTGAACTACTGAACTACAATGGTGAACTAGTTCCTTTCAGTGAAGGAGATTCACTGAACTACTTCAGTAAACTGAACGACATTGCCCAAGCCTAACTGACTCGGCTCAAGTTCTTTTATTTGTTCGTGGCGTGAACAGTGATTTTAAAATCACGGAAGAGTTGGCTGACGTTCACTCTATGGAGAGTAATGTGACCGGGGACAAAATTTTCGCTAAAGTAAGTGAAACCATTTCTAATCTTGGTCTTGATTTCAAACGCCTGAAAGGTGTTACTACAGATGGTTGAAAAAATATGTCCGGTATAAAAACCGGACTAGTGGGAAACATTTGCAATTCTGTAAAAACAGCTGGAGGTGTTCAACCCATGGTATTTCACTGCATTATCCACCAACAAGCGTTGTGTGGTAAACACATGGACGTAGCTGAAGTAATGAATGTAGTTGTGAAAACAGTTAACTTCATCAGATCAAGTTCCCTCAAACACCGCCAATTTAAAAATTATCTTGCAGAAATTGACAGTGCATACCCTGATGTTCCCTACCATTGTGAAGTTCGCTGGTTGAGCAGAGGCAAAGTATTGCAGCGGTTTTTTGAACTTCGTGAAGTGATTGACATTTTTATGACTGAACAGCGTCGTCCTGTACCTGAACTTTCTGACAGTGTATTTGTATGGAAATTTGCTTTTGTTGTTGATCTCACCACACATATTAATTCTCTGAACTTGAAACTTCAAGGTGAAAACTCGTCAGTTTACGACTTATACTGGCATGTCAAAGCTTTTAGAATAAAACTCATACTTTTTGAGAAGCATTTAGGATCTATGAACTTTGACCATTTTGAAAGTTGTAAGAACTTAAGTGCACTAAGTACTGCTCCCTTTCCCAAGGATTACGTTTTGGGAATCATGTCTAAGTTACGACAAGAGTTTGAAAACCGCTTTGAAGACTTCGACTGTGCATCAGAAGACATTCAGATGTTTCAAAACCCTTTTAACTATGACATTGACAAAGTACCTGCTGAAATTCAACTTGAAGTCATCCAACGACTCACTCAAGTCAGATTTCCAGGAATGCTACAAAGAAGGTAATCTACTTCCATTTTACAGTTCTCTCCCAGAAAAAGACTTTAAGAACATTAAAAATCATGCTCGAGCTATGTTTTCTCTTTTTGGATCCACCTACAAGTGTGAGCAAACTTTTTCAAAAATGAAATTTGTGAAATCTAAATACAGATCTTCCTTATCAGACGAACATTTAAAATCAATCCTAATGATCGGAACTACAAAGTTTGACCCTAAATGGACTGAAATTTTAAGTGGCAAACAAATGCAATCTTCTCACTAAACAACAATTATTGTTCTTTTTAAGCTTCAGACTTGTTGTATACTCATTTATTGTCAAGTTTTTCTCATCCTTATTTAAACTTAAAATGCAATAAAATAAATTTGTATTACCGTACATTGCAATGATTTGGTTTTGTATCATCCTGTGTTTTCATTAGGTCTACTTCAAAACTCCTTTTACAGAACAAATTTTATTTGCGGCAAAGAATAATTATTTTAATTCAATTTTCTGAACTATTCTAAATTTTACAAGTTTACCTAATTTTATATTAGAAGATATTGATATATTATCACATGTAACTTGATTGTAAAGTGGCGATTGCCGTAAACACAGAATTTTAAGACATAAATACATAGCTAGACGCCTAGACAGACTTATCTAAAGTCTAAACTGAAATAACGTTGGATTGTTGGCCCGCCTTTCCTCCAAAAATTTACAATGTGGCCCTTGAGTAAAAAAGGTTGGTTTAGTAGATAAAATTAAAATTGTAAGTGTTCCTTTGAATGCTAAAATAGTTTCTTTTGATGTAATAAGCTTATTTACTAGCATTCCTATAAAAGAGTGTAAATCCATCATCCATGAATCGATAGAAAATACCAATTATGATGATAATTTTAAAATACAACTTGAAGAAATTATGTTCACTTGTATGGACCAGAATTATTTTCAATTTAATGGATCCTTTTTTAAACAAATTGAAGGCCTTGCCATGGGTTCTCCTTTGTCTCCTCTTTTGGCAGAAATTTTCATGAAACATTTTGAAAATAAATTATTTGGTAATAACAATCCGTTAATAAAGAAAATAGTTTATTGGTATAGATATGTGGATGATGTGTTGTGTGTTTTCGATGGGAGTGCTAGGCAGCTTGATTCTTTGCTTAGTTTAATAAATGGGTTAAATAAATCTATTCAATTCACTATGGAAGTCGGTACGGATAATATTAACTTCTTAGACTTAAACATTAAAATCATAGGTAGTACACATAGTTTCAAAATTTTTAGAAAACCCACCTACACAGATGCTGTTATACCTGCCAATTCTAAACACCCTTTCACACATAAACATGCAGCTTTTCATAGTATGGTACATAAGCCTTTAACCATACCTTTATTGCCAGAAGACTTTCACAATGAATTGAATGTAATTAAACAAATTGCTGTTAACAATGGTTATAAAGTTGAATTAATAGATAGCATTTTATTTAAAAAACAAAAGAATGACTAATAGTATGGCATTCACACCTGAAATCAATAGCAAAAATAAATACTGTAAAATATTATTTGTAGGGAATATTAGTTATAAGGTAGGACATTTAATAAGTAATAAAAATGATGTAAAACCGGGCTAAAGCGGCCAATTAAAATCAGTTGTTATGTGAACCATTACAGTTTGATTTCATTATCCTATATTCCAGCAAGTACTTGTTCAGGAACCTCACGATTTAAAGTAAGTTATAAACTAAATGAGATTAGAATATTTCAGTCGAAAAAAGACATCAGGTAAAAAAACTAGTGTAGGCTTAACCTCAATTCACTATTTTATTTTTAACAAGTTTTATTAATATTTTTTTTTTATTTTTATATCGCCTAACGTTATAGTGTACATGCGGGACGAAACACAAGGCCCACGAGGATACCAAGATTTAGGTTCCTGTGTCTGTATCTCACTTGAGAAAAAAACGCAGCAAATCATAGGTGAATGGTTATGTACTTAGATAGTTGCATAAGCCAAAATAGAAACATAAAGATGAGTCTACTTCTGTTGCAGCTGGTGAACGATAGCACGATGTCTCCTCAAAATACAGAAAATAAATTTCTAATTTCGGGACACAGCTATTTGCCCAACGACAGTGACTTCGTCATTATAGAAAACAAAGCTAAGAAGTGCGAGTACATTTTTGGGCCCGAAGATTGGTATACAACTGCAAAGAAAACTAAAGGCCCGCTTCAGTTACCAGAATTCAGTCGAGAGCAACTCTTCGTTCTGCAATGGTGAGTAAAATTATTATTTAATGTTTATTTTGTCGAGACTCTGTTTGATCTGTTTATACCATTGTATGTTTGCAATGATTTTCATAAGTTTGTTTTATGTTTTTATTCTTGCGGATATATGTTCAATATTGTTATTTATAACTAGTTGGTACTTGCGGCATCACTCGCAGATGTGACGGTCGCATGGCACCGCCGTGGTTATACATTTTGGTAAAGTGTTTGCTCTATGGAGCTGCCCATATACCATATCCTTCCTCGCACCCTTCACATTCTAATGCTAGACTTTCGTTCAGTTTGTAGCTATTATTATTTTCGGAATATGTGTCATTTGAAATAATTAAAGTGAAACACACGGACTTTTAATCAACCAAAAGTTTTAAAGATGCTATTACTAACAGAAAGAATGATAAAGATGGAGAGCTGGTGAATTTTTAAAAAAATTCAGTTGATTCGGTTTTATAAACGGCTCTTGACAAAATATATTTCAAGTTTACTTTAGATGATAACATGCTGTTATCCGTAATTGACATCAAGAAATCTCGTACAGTTGGTAAACCACATAAGTTTTCAAATATACCTAAACAAAAATTGCACTGTGATCTTAGGCTTTTGACACAAAAAAAAGACAAAAGACAGGATTCATTTGTTCCAACATAATATCTCTACTTTCGTACAATTAAATTAATAACTAATTATTCTAACAATCGAGCAACTACCAGCAATTAACTAAATTAATGAATTTAGATTTAATAAGTAATATTAAATTTATTACACAGTATTATAGTAAGGACTAATATTGATATAGTTGTGTTCAATTCACATTATTATTGACTTACACTGATTGACTTCAAAACCATCCACATATCATCATAAACTTAGTATTAAATTACCTATAAAATAAAAACTCATTTCAAATAAGGTAACTAAGTTCATTCTCCTGTAAAATCAGGTCGAATGCAGATAGAACCATTTTATTCTCATGTCTCGGCATGTCAAGCGCACGCAGATCATTTTCTTTGTTACAAAGACAATGGAGAAAGTTCAGACTGAATTATTATAATAATGAGACTGCCCCGAATGCTTGTATCCTTGTTACTTTATGTCCTGCAAATGTTACTAACAAGAAGTAACAGTGTGTTTTGCTTTATACTGTCAGCAGTAGCATTAATAACCAGACAATGCATATCATCTTGCAATAATTGTAGGTAATTGTATAATTTAAAAAAGTAAACCCATGACTTTTCTAGTAATTACTATTCAAAACGTAGGCCCAAGTTTCTGTTGAGTTTTAATTGACTCGAGTTAATTAAAAAAGTACAAAATGAATTGAACTCGCAAAAAAGTTGCTTACATAATATACATTTTTTTACCTGATACTGAACACAAGATTAATTACAGACAAACTGTTTGACAAAAAAAATATTTTGTTTTATTAGCTATCCATAAGTAATTGAGAAAATAGTAAATACTCTAACTTTAAAACTAAATCCTGCACGTAGCTCGCATGAAACAATTCACGCTGACCTTTATCAGCTGACATGTTAGCCAACTTGTATCGTGTAACCAGTTGATTTAATTAAACCCTTCAAAACCAGTTAAAACCCTTTTAATGAAACAATTTTACTATTTATACACTAAAACTTTATTTTTTTAAAGTTAGGCCTACAGAAACAGATCTCTAATCTGTTGCCATAACTTTATCATTTTCCATTCGTCAATTTAAAATCTACTAACACTGTTAAAAAAAATATATATATATATATATATATATATATATTAACCTAAAGAATATGTAATTAGGGGAATATAAGAAAATTTGACGTAATAAACAAAAATTACTACACAACAAAATAAACAATTTAGGACAACATAATTTGCAACTGAAATGGAGACGAATACAATTCTTGTAAGAGGTAGTATATCTCGTCTCAAGTGTACCTCGCCAGACAGTCTAATTAAATTAGTTATAATATGTTTTCATTGTGTTTTGTCTTCTGAAGTCAAATTCTCAATTCAAGTATGTAACCTCATTAAATGCCAGAGATTAACAACAACAACACAACAATAATGATCAAGCATTCTCTCTCTTCGCATGTTTTATTTATTAATTAAACAAAAAAATATTGCCTATGTTAGTTTTTTTTAACTTCTAAATACGTACAGAAACAACTTAAAATACACTATCCTACCATAGTTAAAATGTTGTACTGGTTGTACTGTTAGTGTTTAAAATGATGAGTACAAAATAGAATAATGTGACTTCTGAAATCTTTAAAACAATCTAGACTACCTGCAAATAGAATATGCTGAACCTTTATTTATGCAGAGAAATTTAATTCACGGAAACTTTAACATTTATTTCCCCAGTGTGATGTTAAGCTAACCCAAGCAGTGCGGTAAAATGATATTGACGAGATATAGTAGTAACTTTTTCATTTTAAAACTCAAAGAATATCGACAATATAAGAGCTTGCACAGCAGGACTATATCTTACAAATACGGTGCATGCAAGTTGTGGGACACCTAAAATTTAATTTAATTACCATGTCTACAAATACTTCTGCAAAGATTGTTCAAACCGTTTCAGATTTAATGTTTAGAAAAATTATACGATAGGCTAACTTATTAGAGGAGTGGGAGGGCTTAAATTTGTGTTTGGTAAGATGTTTAACTACAAGGTAATCGTGGCCATGGTGGTCTACGTCTACACAGTCGCTCATTCAAATCTGGATATTTTTTTTATGAGTTTTATTTTATTAAAAAAAGTGAGGTTTAGGAAGAACTACAAAAAGATACAAATGAAAACTGGGTTATTTGAGGAACGGAGTTTAAGTTCCTCCATTGTGAAGATAAATCCACAAGACAGAATTCAAAAGGCCTACAAGATTTAACTTGTTAAATGATAATTCCTAAGAGAATTTACAGGTATTGTTTATTTTAAATAACGCCAATGTAATAAATAAAATGGGCTGCTATTGGAAATTTGCTAACTTTGAAGATTTACTGTGATATTCTCTTTTACCAAGATAATGCCCGTCCACAGAGTTACTTAATACACAATAGTTACTTATTATTTAAACCTCTGTATTCTTATTCCGCCCCTATTATCTGTCACATCGTACTGGTCTTCGTTCCTAGCCCTCCTACAGTTAGCACATCTTGGTTATTTGTCTTTTCTTTCCCCATCCTTATACATCCTTATAGGATTTTCTTATAAGGATTGTATGTATCCTTATATATTTCCCCATCCTTATTGGTGACCGACCTCTCCACAGTGCCCACACGTAGGCAGAGCTTGCCTACTATTATTCCCAATACTACCGTAGTCCTGGCAGTTGTAACTCCTGGTTGCATTTATTTAGTCCTTCACGTTACAACTGTCATATTCAACATAAATTCGTCCTCTGTCCAACAGGTGCTTTCTTATTCTCCCCGAAACCTCTACTACCCAGTTCACCTTCCTGTTCTCCCTTCTCTCTGTCTTAAATTTAAGTTCAAAGACTTTCATAAATTCCTCTTCCTTCTTTACCTCATCCAGGTCGTTTGGATCAAAAATCAAACAACTCTCATCTTGACTACTTTCCAAGCCTCCTTGTCCTGTATCTTTTGCGCCGACACCTTTGTGATGTTACTGGAATATATAAATGATACACATCTTTACAGTTTGAATATTTTTTTTAGACTCCCGCTCTGACCGTACAAAGTTCATGTCTGTAGGTACATAGACCTACAGCATTCTTATCTTATGACATCTTCTTTGTTTTCTTCTTTTTTATAATAATAATAATAACTTTGCATAATCTTCTAAATTAAAATAAATCCTTCTTTTTTTGTATTAATAATAATAATACAAAAATTATAATAAGTCCCTGTTTTGAATAATACACTGTTTCATAACACATAATAACAATAATTTACATAACACAACATAATCCATTAATATAACTTTATGTATGGTATTTTACTGGAGGTTTTATTACTCTACCATATCTTGTGCGGTATGTACCTGAATTATTCATAAACAAGGAAACCCTATCTGTCCAAAATTATAAAGATAAGAAAACTGTATAAACTATACTCAAGCATCTATCTATTATACCAGTATCTTATGAATAGGCCTATTATAGAAAAAAAATTAAGTCAGAATATAACATTAGTTTTATTTTCCTAGAAATTATAATTGTTCCTTCTGTAATCAACTGAATGTTAATACAGTGCAGTGAGTCAGACCACAACACTGACACTGAGGTTGACAACAGCAATGAAGACCCTGACTACAATCCTGATTCTGATATCGTTCCTCCGAACGACGATATAACAGAATGCTTGGACTAGTCTCTGCTGTGGATGTTGACAACACTGAATCAACAATTGAAAAGGCTAATACTCTAGATCAATAGAATAGGTTGTACGAGGAGCTGGATATCTGGAAGATGTACTTGTTGGGAAGGATGAACTTACAATGTGGAATTTCTATTGTTGCAGCTACAGCTCGCACTCGACCAGTAAATATGATACGACGGTTACCAGGTCCTAAAAATCCAGGTAAAGTTGCAAAACTCCCTTGGATTGTTATAGCTTGATGATTGATGTTGAAATTCTTGAGATTGTTGTAACATGTACCAATGTGTACATTGAAAGCAAAGCCAAGACATTCTCTAGACAAAGAGATAGAAAATTAACTGACAAACAAGAAATCAAAGCATTTTTTGGACTATTGATATTAGCAGGAGCCATACGATCAGGTCACCAAAACCTTGAAGAATTGTGGGCAAGAGATGGTTTTAAGGTAAAAGAAACATCATCGATAATTTATACAAATTGTGATTTAGACGAGACGGGTTTATTTATAAGTCCATGAAAGAAAGAAATGTAAGGCGTTTTCTTCTATTATTAAGATTGGTTGAACGATGTTGTATAATTTTGTGCGAGGTCAAGAGCGAGAGAGTTTCCCAAAAATATAAAAAAATTTGGAAACTTTGGCATGAGCATGTTTATTAAGGGGAATTCAAAATGAAACAGCCCTTGTTTATTTGGACGACATTTTAATTTACTCTACTAGCTTAAAAGAACACATAGACAGATTAAGGGAAGTTTTCAATAGATTGAGAGAAGCCAACTTTAAAGTGCATTTCGATAAAACAGAATTTCTAAGGAAGGAAGTAGCCTATCTGGGACATATTGTAACACCCGAGGGAGTTAAACCCAATCCCGACAAAATTAAAGCCATAAAGAATTACCCTATTCCGAAAACTACAAAAGAAATCAAAGGATTTCTCGGATTACTAAGATACTACAGAAAATTCATTAAAGATTTCGCAAAATTGACTAAACCACTGACTCACTCTTTAAAAAAGGAAATCAAAATCAACATAAATAAACCTGAATACGTAAATAGTTTTGAAATATGTAAAGACATCTTATGTAACAAACCTCTGTTACAATATCCTGATTTTGATAAAGAGTTCATACTGACAACAGACGCTAGCAACTATGCGGTGGGGGCAATCCTATCCCAAATAAAAAATGGAGCAGACCTACCAATTGCTTACGCCAGCAGAACGCTTAACAAAAGCGAGACGCAATATTCAGCTATAGAGAAGGAACTCCATGCAATAGTTTTTGGAACTAAATATTTCAGACCTTACATATACGGTAAAAAATTCAAAATCTATACGGATCATAAGCCTCTACAGTGGTTATTTTCAGTTAAAGAGCCTAATTCCAGGTTACTAAGATAGAGACTGAAATTAGAAGAGTACGACTACGAGATAAAATACAAAAAAGGGAAATTGAACAAAAACGCAGATGTGTTCAAGAATACAGCTAAAAATCACTGAACAGAAGGTAAACGATCAAGATCCTGCAGATGAAGATTTAGACAGAATAATAGCCGAAGCAACTAGGTTACACTTTCCAGAGTTAAAGGACAATGAGTCAATGATCGCACACTTTGACGCAGAAGAAGACGCACATTCGACAAGTCAAGAGGAAACCAGCGAGGAAGGTGACCAAACTGCCCACTCAAACTCCGACGGGAATACGCAAGTTGGAAACCTATCTCGGACGAACCGGTAAACTTTGGAAAAAATCAAATCTTTCTAACTCTTGTAAATCACCAACCAAAAAATATAAAAATACTAAAACTATTCGGAACCAGTAAAATGAGACTAATAGTTGAAATATCTGAAAATAACTTAAAAAATTACATCATTAAATTTATAAAAGAATACTTAGTGCCTAATGTTAAATATAGTATTTATTTTGAAAACGACTTTTACGAAAGATTTGCAGCTTGTGTAGCGAAAGACTTTAAAAACTCTAAACTATGTTTAACTAAATGTAACACTAAATTGATAGATGTAACCGAAGAAGAGGAAATCCAGGAAATAATAGAAAATTATCATACGAGTAAAACTAACCCCCGTGGTATACAGGAGACTTATGAACAAATTAAACGAAAATACTATTGGCCAAATATTAAAACTCATATCCAAAATTTTATAAATAATTGTGAAATTTGTTTAGCTGTGAAATACGAGCGAGTACCATTAAAGCTCGAAATGAACCTTACACCCACACCATCAAGGCCATTGCAAATAGTGCATGTAGATAGCATATCGCTAGAGAAGAGTAGGTTTCTTAGAATCGTTGACGGATTCTCTCGCTATGCACAAGTGTGCCGTGTTGGAGGCGCCCACGCGCTTGAAACAGCTGATAAATTGTTAGATTACTTTACTCATCACGGTGTCCCTGAAGTTATCGTTTCAGACAGTGGGACTGAATTTAATAATAAAGTTATCAAGGAAATGCTGGAACTGCACAAGATTAAAATACACTCCACAAGTACCCAAAATCCATCTTCTAACGGATTAGTTGAAAGGTTCCATTCTACACTTATTGAACATATCAGGCTTTTAAATAATCAGGTTGAATTTAAAAATGAAAATATAACAAAAAAGGTCAAATATGCAGTCATTGCTTATAATAATAGCATACATTCGGTAACTAAACTCACACCTTTCGAGATATTATATGGACATATCAACCTAATAATATTTTGAATATTGATATTGAAAATCAATTAATTAATGATTACGTGATAGGTCACAAAGAAAAAATAAGGAAGCTATATGAACAAATTCAAATACGCAATCAAAAAACTAAAGAAGATATACTAACTAAAAGAAATTTAAATAAAGAGCCATTACCTGAAGTGCCCAAGGACGTTTACGTAAAAACATTACAAAAACAAAATAAAGTAAAAAATAAATACAACAAAGAGGAAATATCTTCCATAAATAGGGAAAGGAAAACTGCCGAAATTAAACCCAGGCATCACAACACCAAACAAAAAATTCACCTGTCAAAAATTAAGAGACCACGGAAAATAAGCAATAACCCAAATCTAAATCCTGTTCCAGGTACCTCCTGTTCCTTGAACGAGCGGCTACCCACACAGCAGAGATCAAAGACATCTCCACCAACTTAGGAATAATTCCTATTGATTTAGGACTTGCTAAACTGAAGTCGTCTTATCATAAGTTCGTTCATTATTTTAATTTAAGAGATTTTGTTTTGCAAGTAAGTCATGTTGAAAACTATTATAATAATGTACTAAACCATTTTACAAACAATTGTAAAAACTGCAATGCCAGCCTAACTGGAAAAGTAGAATTTGTGACGGACAATGGAAATAGAATTAGAGATATTGTAAGTTATTTTAAATTCATCAATCATACTAGGGATATTGTTAAAGAAAAATTAGAAATTGTTTTGTTAGAAAATACTAATAATATAAGAAACAGAAGGGGAATAATAGATGGTCTAGGGTCTGTGTTAAAAGTAATCACAGGTAATCTAGATGCCCACGATGGAAAAATTAAGATAATATATTGGAACAAATTAGTAGTAACCAAAGAGACATAACCAATCAATTAAAACATCAATACTCTTTCAGAGAAAATATAATTATAGAATATAATAAAATATTTAATATTATTGAAGAGAACATTATTGAATTAAAATCTAAAATTATTGATGTAAATAATAATCTAAATGATTTTGTAGCTTTAGAAAAACTTATAAACATACTTAATCAATTGAATATTTTATATAACATGTTATTGCAAGTAGTAATTGATTTGGAAAATTCTTTGACATTTTGTAAACTTGGTGTACTTCATCCAAGTGTCATTTCAATTAAAGAATTGTATTTGGAAATAAAGAAAATAGAAACATATTATGACAAGCGATTACCAATTGAGCCGAAACCGGAAAACATGTGGGAACTAGAAAGTCTAATAGAAGTAAGTTGTAAACTAGATGTAGAGAACATTGTATACTTTCTCAATTTACCAATTGTCGAAAAGTCTGATTTTAATATTTACCAATTACGTTCTGTACCTACTATTTATGATGAAAAATATGTTACTGTAATACCCACTGTTAATTATATGTCAGTCTCTAGCTCTGTGACACTAGGGTTAGACAGTAATTGTAACCATAAGATCGATTCCAAATACTTTTGCTCATTAGACCAAATATCACACGAGACAACGGACTGTAAAACAACTATAGTCAAAGACAATAAAGCAGACATGTGTAAATATATAGCCCTGGAAATTACAGATAATTTTATTGATTGGATCCCTGAACTTACCCAATATTTAGCAACTTTCCGTACTAAAGAAACTTTAAAATTAGTTAACCAAGAAGAAACTAATATAATAACCCTTCAAGGTATATTTCTGATAAAACCCAACAATAATGCAATTGTATATAATAATAAAAAGCTCTTCCATATGTCCAGAACTAAAGGAGGACATCCAAAGCTCCTGGAAGTTCCAGAACTGAATCTACAAGAAGATCAAGAGCCAGAGTTTTCGGTAAACATTAGAAAATTAGAACTTGATAAAATTAATATTAATACTATTTCCAGAATTGATAAACAGATGGCGGTTACCAAAAATATCAGTGTTTGGACCATTGCACTATATGGAGTTATGATTGGAGGACTTCTATACATACTGCTCAACAAGTTTCCCAGGGCAACCCCGAGGATGGCTGCAGCACAACCACCCCCGGAAGTTTTGTTTAGGGATGGAGGAGTTATGTAGAGGATTTTAGCTTAAGTAGTACTGTAGTTCGTAGAATATTATAGGTTTTAGCACAGCAAGCATAGTCATTGTTTCCACGCAAGAGCGTTAGCTAGCCAGTGTTAGTCGAGGTTGCACTCAGTGCACATCAAACGTACTTTGTTTAATTAATAAGTTTTAAAGGTATATTAAAATCTTGTTTAATTAATAAAAAGTGTTTTTTTAAAAAGACACATCCTCGAAACCAAACCATAACTTATATAAATAAAAAAAATTGGGCAACTTTGGCATGAGCATGTTTATTGGACCAAGC
>JAGFPH010003468.1:33953-49131 GCA_018207615.1 Philaenus spumarius
AATGAAGGGTGCTCCACCTGGGTCAGTAGGGCGTTGCCTTCCATCAGGATGGATACAATCCAATCTGTTCACAGAATGGCTCAAGCATTTTATCGACAAAACCAAACCGACAGAAAAAGACCCAGTCCTGCTCATACTAGAATGGCCACAACTCCCATACTAAAAACATTGAGGTTATTGACCTCGCACGGGACAATCATGTGACCATACTGAGCTTACCACCACGCACATCTCATAAGCTTCAGCCGCTCGATAAAACTTTTATTTGGGCTTTGAAAACCCACTATAGTGAAGCTATTCGACAGTGGATGCTCCACAGCGAAAAACCAGTTGGGCCATATGACATTTGTAAGCTGTTTAGGAAGGCATATTTGATGTGACAAACCGGCGCAATAGCCGTCAAGGGTTTTGCTACAACGGGAATCTTTCCCTGCAATCGAAATGTATTTTCTGATCCTGATTTTGCACCATCGCTTGAATATGATCTTGACCTAGAAACATTAAAGAAAGGCAAGGGCAAAAAGTCGACACACAAGGAATTGCCTGGCCCTGATTCCTACTCACGCAGAGGCAATGTTTTCTCAACAAAATGCAGACTCTCCTACTCCAGAAAGTTCTGATGCAAATCTTGTCCAACCAGGCCCCTGTAACATATTCCAAGCTGGAGGAAATCCAATCTCCACAAGGTCACCTGAGTCAAGCTCAAAAATCCGATGCTACCTACCAAGTGCACAGGATTTAGCTGAGGCAGGGCATTCTGGTGTATTTCAATCGATTTCTACAGAAGATAGACAGAAAGAAGCAGTCGTCTCACCAAAGGATATTTGGCCCATGCCTAAACCCAAGAAGAAAGCGACCAATAAGGGTCCTAAACCTACCAAGGCTGCATTGGTTACGTCTTCACCATACAAAAATATTCTAATAAAGAAACAAGAGGAACAAAAGCACAAAGAAGAGAAAAAGAGGACAAAAGAAGAGTTAACGATGAAGAAGGGAAAAACAAATCAAAAAGAGAATAAAACCAATGTGAATGTCGCTAAAAAAACGGTCATGCAAAAGAAAACTTAAACTAAATGATTTTGGGTCATCTGACTCTGATCCAGATGATGTTTTGTCAATTGACTCTGGGGAATCAGGGATGGAAATGGAAATTGGCGTTGATAACCCTGGAAAAGATGACGCTGTCTGCCTTTTCTGCGAAACACTGTTCTCTGGATATAAAGAAGGAGAGCTTTGGGTGCAGTGCCAAATGTGTTGTAATGCCGTAATCGGCCAAAACACCAGTTTAAGGGAGATAGGAAGAAAGGCGATCAAATAATCTAGACATTAGTAATAGTATGTTTAATTACTTACGCAAACTTACACACATTCTTAACACTGTTTTAACACACTATGAAAATAACAACTTAACCACCTTTGAATTATTCTTAATAACTAACTTTTGGTTCTTAACAAGGGTTTTTATGCAGGGTTCCCCTCTTATTTCGGCCTGGCCCCCAGATGTGCAGTAAGGTTGTCCACGTGGACTCTTTATTCTGTTCAATTGGTGAACCTGGATTATACATGGTTTGATTGGAGGATTATTCACAAATCAGGATTAAGGTGTGAAGGTTACGGGTCATATCATAGTGACATGTGAAGGAAGCTCCTAACCGATGAAGATAATACTATTTTTAGTTGATTCTAGGACAGTGGTTAACTCGTGGTCTCTAGGCAGGAAATCTTAAAAATACTTATCTGACCACTAAAGGACAGGAAAAGGAAATCCTATCTACATCATCTGGTCAGGCACTACAGTGTGAAATGTGGGCGCATAATAAGTGTGCAGGTGTGAAAGAGACTATTACGTGTGCGATTCTTGTAAATAGTGATTTTTAACCGCTATTAAAAGCATTTTCTCTTGTATTAAAATAAAACTTTTTTTTTCTCTTTAAATGCATTTACTATCTATTTTTTAATATCCTGCATGTATGTTTGTCTTATTAAACTGGGGGCTCATATTACCAACACACATGAAATTTTGTGAAAAGTGTAATGACTCACAAATTTATATTTTTTGTTTGGAAACTTTAATTTTAATGAACAAATAGTAACAAAACCGAGTTAGTAACTCCTTACTCTATATTACACTATACAAAGAATATTTCTCCACAATTCAGGATGTAAAGTTGGTAAGACCAGAAGTAAATCGGACACGTTCTTGAATCAAGTGTGGTAAACAATCTTGGTATGTTCACGAACGTCCTACCAAACTGCACCACTAAATAACTCAAATATACATTTAGGTGCACTGAAAAACATTAAAAATTCAAAAAACGAATGTTAAATTCACCAGTAAACAAAACATAAACAAATGACAACTAAACTGCGCCGTTAGATTACCTCCGCTGTCAGATCAGATGGCATCTTTAAATTTTATTGAAATTGAAATTGAAATTAATTTATTCTTCCTTTTTTACAAACCTTGTAAAATATAATACATGCATTAAACGTAACATAAGACATTTTAAATAAAGTAATAAATTAAAAATACAAAGGGAAGAATTAGGTACCGTCTATAGGAATCCTGTAATGAGGGTTACCTCTAATTCAAAAACAAAATATTAAGAGTACTGAATAGCATATAACAGAAATAATGAATTATAAGGAGTTTTACAGTAAAAATTTTCTTTTTGTATAAGCATTTTTACATAAATCGTTTTAAAAATGTCAATAAGCACTTATAATGATGAAATTAAGGCTTGCACTAAGGCCCGGTTTCTGAGTCGTTCAATAAATAATTTATCGAACCGATAAATTTATAGGTTCCATAAACATGATAATTTCCACAGTATATAGAATACTAACGGTAGGGTTCACTAGTTGATGCGCAGTAAGTCATCGGTGCCCACTTTCTCATAAGCTCCATAAGCTTCTCATGTAAAAATTGAAGAGCCTTATGTAAAAATTTAATAACTTTAAACATATTTAACCGATTTTAATAAAATTTTAACCACACATAGAAAACATATCTTTAATAATAATATACAAAAATCAGATTGTTACAACAAATTTTAATACCTTTACTGATTCAGTGGCGGATTTAGGGGGGGGTCACAGGGGTCATGACCCCCCAAATATTTTAGCTATTTAAAGTTTTTTTGTATTTTTAAAGGAATAAAGCATAAAGGTAAACATAAAGCATAAAGGTAAGCATAAAGTAGTAGTAAACATAGTTACTAAACCATAAACGTAACACATCTTTTGGTTGTTTAGTTTAGATCACAGTCCTTCCTGATGTAAGTAAATAATCTCATAAATAAATGAGGCAACAAAAGTGCTGTCAGGCAACACGTGAGTGTGACCAGTGTAAGCCATCCCCACTTCCCCTTGAATGGGAAAGAATGTTCAAGGTCTTATGTAGGGGTAGGGCCAAATATGTCTGCAAAAAAAAACAATACACGCTGCCTTAGTTTGTGTTTTGTTTTGGCGACATAGTGACAGTTATCTTTACTCTTGTCTTCTTGTGTGTTGTCAGTTGTGTTCTGTGCCTCTTGTTAATAATTGTTAACTGTTATTTAGTTATAGTTATAATGTGTTATGCAGACTTGGGAAAGTTAACCAAAATATTTAACTGATTAAAGTTAAAGTTAATGCCAGAAAAAAATAACTGATTAAAGTTAAAGTTAATGTCTGAAAAAAATAACTGATTAAAGTTAAAGTTAAAAAAAATTAACTGATTAAAGTTAAAAGTTAAAATACGGCACGACATAAGGTTTATTAATACGCACGCGCAACGTTTAATTTGATTGATCTCATTCTGTGATTCAAGTAAAGCTAATTAAAATACTTTTGTGAAATAATAATTTACAAGTATACGGTTCAATTCTTTGATTTATTCTCTACACTTTCTTATAATAATATTTCCATTTTTGGGCAAAGGTTATATTCCTAAATTTAAATTACTATTCAAACTAATCTTAGTTTTGTTAGCAGTCTTGTAGTAGGAACATAAAAACTGGCGTTTTCAAAATAAGAAATTTGAAATTGATAAATATTTTTTATACAGTTCCTTTTAGAACTAAATTATACAAAACTTCTGTACGTTTTGAAAAAAATACAAAAAATGTTTACTACTTTTTATGTAGGTCTAAAGTTGAACCTTTTCCTTTCATTACTAAAAATGTTTTGTTTCTTGAGCTAATAACTTTGTAAAATTTACATCTATCAATTTTTTACTTGCATATATGAATTTTTTGAACCTTTCTGTACAAAAAAGCTATGGAACACTTTCAAATTGGTATATAATTACTATATTTGGCGAATTTTTGAAAATATGCTTGCAAACTTTGAAAAATCAGAATCAGTAAAAACTATGCGCAAGTAATTTTGACCCCTTTTTTAAGACACAACCCTGTATATTGCCATTATAACCTAATATCAGATTAATTCAAAGACAGTTAGTATTAAAATGGCTCAACTAAAAATTAGGATCACTTAAGAAGTAGTAATTTCATTTAATGGAATAACTCTTTCGGCAATAATTATGTCAATTCAACTAACCTTTTTAAAAACATACATTAATACAAATTTTTAAAAGTTTTAGAGTGATACACAAAGACTAGAGTAAAATGTATACAAACTTAATATTATTCTAGCTGCTTTTCAAATAAATGAATATGAATAAAATATTATTTTCAAATATATAGGCCTACACACTATACTATTTTAAAAAACCCATCTGAAAGAACTTAATACAGACAAAAAAGAAACATTTTTCAAATAACCCATAACTTACTACACAAACCAACTTTCCTCTATGTATAAAAAAATGTTCTTGGGTTGTCAATGATTGGCAATATCATTTGAAATAGGCTAGTAAATTAATTACACATTTCATAACCAGATCCCTATTCATGAACATTATTAGTACAATTGAATATAGAAAGTAAATAAAGCCACATATAGGCGATACAATTTTTGTGAGTAGTAGGCCCCTATAAAAGTTCAATTTTAAGAAATAATGTCAACTAAGAACTTAGGACTTCTTGCTACTTTGGTTAAATTGCTACGGTGGAACATTAATTTGTTGTTAGTTTACTGTAAAAATCTTACATTTAAAAGTTAAAGGCTACAAAAAGTATAAACAGGATGAAACGAACTTTAATAAGATCCAAAATAGAATAGCCTATTGCTCTTTTTTGAATGGTCATGCAGCAGTTAATATCCTTGTCTTGTTGTAAGAAATTATAAATAATATTGGAATGTTTATTATGGGAGTATTAAAAATGTCAGTTAACTTTATATGCATATTTATTAAAATATATAATTTGTTTGCTAAAAACTATTTGTGTGAGCCATAAATATCTAGGCTACATAGGCCTATTATGATTATTTTTACAATTGGATAAAAAGAAAGCTGTTTAGTCTATGTCTATGAATATTGAATCATTTCGACATGCTGCTGGACCAATGACATTGTAATTAATTTCTAAAGTGGCAATGTCCTAAATAAATAAACTTAAAAAGTTAGATAGCTTTAAGAATTAGCCACAAAGGATTGAAACAGATGCCCGAATACAATTTGTGCCAATTTTATGAACTATCGTTGTTGAAATATTATTTAAAATACAATGACGAAAGTCAACAAAAGAATACGATGTCCGTATATTATTAGAGCTTAATTTTATAAAACGACGGTATTAAAACGCAATTTAATATACAACAGTGTATGTCCCCGAAAAATCGATGCCCGAATAAAATGTGTGCCAATTTTATGAACTATCATTGTGAAATACTATTACAATGACGAATGTACGAATATTATTAACGCTAATTTTATAAAACGCCGGTATTAAAACGCAATTTAATATACAACAGCTTATGTCCGCGAAAAAGTCGATGCCCGAATACAATTTATAAAAATTGTATGAACTTAAAATTATTGAAATATTATTTTAAATACAATGACAAATAAATGTCAGAAAAAAGAATACGAAGTCCGAATATTATTAGCTCTAATTTCATAAAACGCAATTTAATATAGCGTATTTATTTAGCGTATGTCCGCGAAAAACCCTATACTCCCGAGAACAATAATTTGTTCTTACTGTATTTCTATCAAATACAGGCGTTAAAATTAAATTTAAATTTTAATTACAACCGCTAGGTCCGCGAAAAGGTTATTTAAATGACACTTGTAAAATTCGGAAAAAGTGGAAATTAAATGTCGCTATTTGCGGGAATGAATAACAAGTCAAACAAAGGCACTTCGTCGGGACTCCCACAGAAAACATAAATCACGGATAACTTTTAATCCCAAAAATGTTCAAAAGGTTTTACCCGAACTAAAACAAATAGAATTATTATACTAAAATAATTACGCCAAAGCAAAACTTAGAATCAAGATGTCTCTGCAGAATGGAGACGGTCTTGACCAAATAATGTCTTATTATGCTTATTGCGTAATGCGTATCTATGATACATCACTGCTCTTAGCGCATGCGCATTATAAAAGGGGAAGTTTTTTCGTATCACTTCTCTCTCACTCTCACGTTCTCACAGATTCCGTGCGTCTAATATGCAAAAGACTTTGTAAACCAAATAAAAAGTTTTAATAATGTCGATAGTAACTCAAATTGAGTAAATTTAATAAAAAACATTTACTGATACACAATGTTCAAATTTGTTTTTTTATGTAAAATAAATTAAATATTCTTTTAACAAAAATAACCGCTGAAAATAACGAGTATCCGTAAGACCGTAAAACATCAACGGATTCCGTAAATCTTACGGATAAACCGTAAAAGTTGGCAGGTAGAAACGCCCTATAATAAATATGCAAACGCTCTTGAATGTATGCCCTATAATAAAATACAAATCTCAATAATAGACGACAAAAATTCGATAGACAATAACCTAAAATGGCTAAAGCACAACTTACCTTTAATTGGTTCTTAAATTGGAGGCAGAAGTTGCTGAAGCCTTTATTGTTTTAAATTTTGGTAAACACAATACGCATTTAAATGTTAAACTAGTTCCCTCCCTTGTTATTTGTTCATAAAAGTTTGAAATGCCTGGCCACAATAAAGACATTATAAAATTAAAAAGTAAAAAATTTAAATACTTCTACACTAGACCTAACTTACTATTAAAGATCACTAACTCACTAAATAAAATCTAAACTGTGAATCACTACAACTGGGCAAAACAACTAAAAAACTTATACAAAATTAACAAAACTATCCAACTGTAATGCCAAGCGTATACCCGAGGGCTAATAGAGTTATAGAGCCCTGGTGTTGACGGAGTTGTTTTGTTTGTTTACGTTACCTTTAGCATTCCTTTAGGTACTCTTTACCGTTAGTTCTATCTTTCTTTAGACACCCCATCCCTTCCGGTCGGCCAATAAGCAATAAATAACCTAAACTAAGGAATATTGAATGTTGTCTCGCCAGGCCCACCCACCTTGCCGGCATTTCCATTGTGACGAATCTTTCCGGGCGTCCGAAAAAATTAACTGAAGTTAGTTTTAATCGTTAACCAATATTTTAACGATTAAGAGTTAAAAGTTAATCAGTTTTAAAAGTAACGATTAAGTTAAAAGTTACCCATATTTTTAACGATTAATTTTAATCGTTAATTTTTTTAATCGTTAATCCCAAGTCTGGTGTTATGTGATTGTTGACTTTTGATGGTTTATTTACTTTCATTTGTGCATTAACTGATTATAACTAATAGAACTATAGAACAGTACTCACTTCCCGACTTCCCTTTCATCAAATCACAACCTAACAAAAATGGTAAGCAAAAATAACTTTCAGTTGTTTAATACTAACTAATTTTGAGAAATGAAAATGTTAGAATTATTTTTCGTACCGTAAAATGGGGTGTATAGCGATAATAGGGGTGAATTGGAACAAAACTTCATAAAGATTTTGAAAATTTGCTACTTCTGATCCCTTTGAAATACAAAGGGAATTTTCATTCTGAAATATGGGTAATTACCTGTTTTGTCAGGAAAATTATGTTTAGTTATGTTGGCATCCCTGTTTGAGATTGTTGCTGTTGATTGAGTTGCCGAAAATCTTTGAGAAAATTTGTTCGTCAAAAACTCTGACTGTAAGTATGACACTGTTATTTCAATTAACTTATTATATTGTTTTAAAGGTGGCTTTATGTATCTTACAAACAAAACTGAAATTACTTTAAGCTAAATAATAATAACTTGTTTATAAAAATAAATTTTTTAGGTTCGGCACGGTTTTTTTAAAAAAAACCTGGGATGAATAGCAACACACTTTTTTCTGTTGCTGTTCACCCCTTAGTTCTCATAACCAACAGCTGATTGTTTCTTTATCTTTTTAACATAAATACTGACTGTACGTATTTGAACTTGATCACAGATTATATAAATATATTTATTTGATTACTATAGTTGTTTTTGGCTTCAGGTATTTGTGGCCTAACTGAAAGAGGATGCCTCGAAAGTATATGAGTATTAAATAATGCAGGAAGTATGACCCTGAAGTGATTAAAAGGTCTTAATGGTGGTAGTTTTAGAAAAGTTGCAGAAAAATATGAATTAGATCATACTATACTTTACAGACATATGAAAAGAGGTATAACTAAGAGAAAATGTGGCCAAACCGCTTTGTCGAAATATGATGAAAAACTCTTGGTTAGTAGACTTCAGATCTGCAGTGATGGGGATATCCAATTGACTGCCGCTGCTGGTGACAGAACCATCTTACCGCCTTACGTAGTATACAAAGTTCAGCACATATATGACAGCTGGAAAGTTGGGGGACCACCAAACTCGAGATTCAACAGAACCAAGTCAGGGTGGTTCGATTCATATTCCTTTCAAGACTGGGTCGAGACCATTGCAATACCACATTTATCAAAACTCAAAAGAGTGAAGGTCTTGTTAGGTGACAACTTGGCTTCACACCTATCTGACACATCATTAAAATATGTCAAGAACATCACATCAAATTTGTATTTTTACCAATCAACTCCACCCACCTTACACAACCGCTGGACGTGGCATTCTTCCACCCCCTTAAACAGTCTTGGAGATCCATCCTTTTAAAATGGAAAAAAAGGCCCAGGAAGAAGTGAAGCGTCTTTGCCAAAGGACTGATTCCCACCTCTTCTAAAAGAGCTATTTGTGTCACTTAAAGAAGCGAATGTTGTTTCTGGTTTCCAAAAGTGTGGCATTGTTCCACTAGGTAGGGAAAAAGTCCTTGGCATGCTGCCTCCCTCTAAAGGTTCTAAGAGATTAGTTAGCTATGAAGCTGCTGCTGAAGCCTTGGATGCCAGCTTCAAACAGTACATGGAATCTATAAGAGAATCTGACAAACCTAAGGCAAGGCAAATAAGAAAAAAAGTATCCATCCGTCCAGGTAAAAGTGTTGAAGGTGCAGACTTTCCAACAGAGGTCTCTACTGACAAAAATGAATGTACAATAGGACCTAGTAACACGAGCAAAGAACCAAAGAATACATTAAAAAGGAAAAAACACGTTAAAGATCCTGATGAATCAACTACTGAAGAGTCTGACTATTCACTCCAAGACAGTGATGCAGAATGGAGGGAGAACTTCTCAGAGGAAGATTAATTTGTATCGGTACACGAATCTTTGAAGGAAAATGATTTTGGGAAAATGATCTTGAAAATTTCACTTGGCCCTTATCAAAGTGATGGGAAAGACAAAAATTAGTTTTGTGTATGCTGTTAAAGTTATAGAGTTTGATGAAGAGGGATATATTGGAAAGTTTTACAAGAAGACCTACCATGGCTTAAGATTTTTGGAAACGGACGAAGAAGCACTCTTCAAGACACCTGAGGATGTCATCCGCAAGTTTGGAAAACTGAAATTGAGCACAGCTGGAAGATTTCAAGGACTTATTTCATTTGATGATGATCTTGATGGGTTAACAATAAGTTAAATGCATTCAGTTTTCTTTAAGATGGTCAGAAATCTTTAGATTCAATTTTAGGAAAATGTTTGCTTAAAAATATAATTTTGTCACTTTTTTCTTAGAATTTAACAAGTTTTATATGAATTTTGTATTTTTTTTAATCTCAAATACATTGTGTGTACAAATTTAACGTGTTGCTCTTCACCCTGTGTTATTTTTAATGGCAAAATACCAACGATCTAACCAGAGTTGCTATTCACCCCAATTTGCTGGGTGAAAAGCAACAGGCACAATTTTTTTTTTTTTTTAACGTGAATGAGTTAATTTTGTTTTTCCACTGTTTAACTTGTAAAGGAGTGCAAGACCAGACTTTTAAGCTTATTACAACCCTTTTCAGGGCTTAAACAGAATAGCTGTGTTAGTCAAAAGGCTAAAAACTAATGCTATACACCGCGTTTTACGGTATAGATTATTACGGAATAAAATGAAATTATTACTAATATTGTCAGCGATTGTCGTAAAATATACTAAGGAGTATCAATAATGTAACAAATTATATCTAATGAATTTCCTTTAAATAATTTTATTTACATAATTTTCTATGCGCTACATAATTATTGTTCTGTTACATAGCCTATGTTTTAGTAGTGTAGATAAACTCTACTAAACCATTATGCACCATTTACTAGCTATTATGTTTTTGTACATTGGTTTTTGTTTTGTTATAGTCAAATATTAAATTTTTTTGTAATATTTCACAATGTAATTTATGTAATGGGTTAGATGGAAGAGAGGACTTCCTAGTCCTAATCTCGCCCTAATAAAGGCGTAATAAATAAATAAATGCACTTCATAGCCTGAAAAGACAGTTGTGTGAGTGTATAAGTAAAGTAATACGTTTTACATTTTGCAATTTTGTAACAGTTGAGAAAACATCATTACAGAATATTGTTATTACAAATTTAACTGTTAAGTTAAAGGCGTTAGTAAATGGAGAAAAGTGCTTAGATTTGAAAGGTAGAAATAACATTAGTAAGTTTAGATATAGAAAGGGTAATTTTAATGTATTAGTACAATTTCAAGGACGATTAATAATTTGAATAATATTATTGATTTAGTTTTATGTATTTAGAAGAGTTTCAGGAATGATCATTATTTTAAATAATCTGGTTAATTTGATTTTATGTGTTTAAAAGAGTTTAAGGAATAATTATCCATTCGGATCATTTTGTCAATTTAAAATTGGACTGGGACTTTGTAAAGAATGAGATTTTAGAAGAATAGTAAAACTAGATCATTATTTTGAAACCATGTGTCTCTGTAATTATTGAAACCTAGTACTTTGGAGTACCTCTAGAGCAAGCAATATTTTGATTCCATTCTGGGACCTGGTGGACGCCCCCAAACACTAATTGAGTCGTTAGTGGAAGGTAAGGTACATTTCAATATAGTGAAGAAGTTATTTTAAAATAACAAATCAATAAGATGATTAATTTAAAACAAAAAGAGAAAACATTCACATATTAAAGGCCCAAGTCTGACAGTGTGTTACGAGTTAAATATCTAAGGTTAATTAAATATTGTCATTCAACTGAATGTCCATTGTTTATTTGGATTCAAATAATGCCATAAACAAAATAAAATAAAAACTAAATACGAGTATTAACACTAGACTACTAGCTATAACGATTACATTTGTTATACTTATATAATACTACAAACAAAATAAAAATAAATATTAGTATAGTCTATAAATTTTATTAGTTTCAACAGATGGTTTATTGCGTTTGTGTATACAGTATCTTGTAATTCTTTAAATTTGCTTTTTGATTCCCGCCTTTTTATTTTTATTGTTGTTTTGTCAGGTGCTAGTGAAGTTAAGATATTAGTGTTGTTAAAGTGTTTTTGATAATAATTTAAAGTCGTGAAGGAGTTCAAAAGTATTCTTGTGTTAGAATTATGCCGTGTAGTAGTGTAGCTGCATGTTTAAACCATTCAAGACATTCCAAAAAATCTGGAATTTGTTTTCATCGATTTCCTACGGGCATAACCTTGAGAAAACAGTGGGTAAATACTTGTAAACGAGCCGATGATTTTTGTGTCGATAATGCCAAAATTTGCTCAGTACATTTTGACAAAACTGATTTTGAGCGTGATCTTAAATCAGAGTTTCTAAACACAAAAAGTAGGAACATTTTGAAAAAGTCATCATTTCCTTCTGTTAAACTGCAGAATTCCAGACCAAGTTTGATTAGTAATAATGGAAATCGTTCATTGCGTCTCAAAAGAGTGAAAAGTAGGGTAACCAAAAAACAAATAAATACTCTGCATACGGAAAATACTTGTTTGAAAAATCTTCCATTAATTTCAGATCATAATACGTCTGTGTGCAATGAATCAAACTTAAAATTAAGTGATAAAATATAAGAAGAATGTGAAACTCTAAAAAAACAAATTGCTGTGAAAAATGCAAAAATGTACAATTTAGAGGAAAGTCACTTTTTTCGAAATCACAACAGCAGATAATTTTGAAAGGAAAATGTAGCAGTTGGAGCCTAAACGATGTTTCAAAGCAGTTACTTTAAGGAGTATATCGAAAAAAGCTTTTAATTATGTTAAAGATGTTTTAAAGCACCTACTGCCAAGCGAGAGTACAATTAAACGCAGGCTAAGCCATTTTACTATAAAGCCAGGTTTCATTGATATAAGTTTCAAAGTGATGGAAACTCAAATAAATGTGTTCACTGATATGGAAAAAGATGTAGTTATGTGCTTTGATGAAATGAAAGTGAACTCAGATATGTGCTATGACAGCGTCGAAGATAAAATCAATGTCGGGACCACATTCAACCGTACAAGTTATTGTAGTGAGAAGCATGATAGGTAAGTTGAAACGGCCAATATATTATGCGTTTGACAAGCCAGTAGACAAAACGCTTTTATTTGAAGCAATTGAAAAAGTAGAAGAAACTGGTTTTCGTGTGAGAGCATTTGTAAGTGACATGGGGCCATCAAATCAAAAACTCGTATCAAAATTATGTATTATTCCAGGAGCAGTGACAAGCATTAAAACCCCTGTAGCCGAAAATCGTAAAATTTGGGCTTTCTTTGATGTTCTCCATTTACTCAAACTGTGTAGGAACCACTTGCTGGATCAGGGATATAAATTGCTTCCAGGACAAGTAATTACAAAGGATATTTTTGATAAGCTAATCTAGCTTCAAAGTGAAGGGGATTTGAAATTTGCTCATAAAATAACACATCCTCACATTCTTTTGTCTGGTACTGAGAGGCAAAATGTAAGAAAAGCCGCAGAACTACTGTTCGAGACTGTTGCTGCAGCTATTGAATATAACTTCCCTGGAAATGAGCACGTTGTTCAATTTATTAGAAACATTAATAGTGGCTTTGATGTTCTTAATTCAAGAATACCGCATAATCCAAGTAATAAATTTAAAAGTGCATATGGATTGCAATACAAGAACAAAATGTTGCCTTGAATGAGCTGTTTGATTTGTGCGTTTCTATCCGAGTGTTAGGGAAAACGGAGTTGTTACCGTTTCAAAAAGAATTCCTTATTTCGATAAGCAGCCTTAAAGGTTTGTTTGAATAGTTAAAATCCGAAGGTTATACCTACATTATGGCAGCCAGATGCAACCAAGACATACTTGAATCATATTTTTCCCTTTTTCGTGGACTTGGTCGATTTTATGATCACCCGCTACCAACCGCTGTTGGCCAGCGCATAAAGGTTTTACTTTTAGGCCGTTCTGCTTCTACGAATATAGCGACTGGTAATTGTCAAAGCGAAGACGTTCCCACCCTCAGTGTGAATATATTGAACAATTTAGAATGCTCTGAAGAGGGTTTAGAGGAACAAACTGAAACGAGTGTAATGTGTGGGGACCCTGATGTAGATTCACCAGAAGAAGAACAAGAGTTTTTATCAATTGTTCAGCCTCTCTTGGATGAAACTCATGATTGTCAGAGTACAGATGAACAAATAATAACAGAAGAAAAAATAGATTTAATTAAAATTCTTGGCAGGGTACATCGCATACAGAATAAAAAAGAAACAAGTTGTTACAAAATACATTTACTGTCATCCGACTAAAAACTTCCAGCCCAAAATGACTGGCTCTCTGCTTTGTCACGTGGAGCTTTGATAAATCCAACAAACGAATGGGAGACAATAGTTAAGACAAATCGAAAGTGATTTCAACAACTTTCATGGTGCAGATAGCCTGAACAAACAGTGCAAAGTGATGAAGACGTCGACAGGTATTTTGAACAATAAATATTGTCATATTGATGAATTTGCTATTGTTTGCTATGTCCGAATACGGACTTTCATGAGGATGAAATCCATGAACGCGAAGAAATGTAACACATGAAAACGTTATGGTAACAAAAAAACAGATGAGGGGAGGAAAAAGCAAAAAAATTGACAGGCTTCAATAATTTTTTAACGTTGAGTTTTTACATTTTATTACCTTTTTTAAAGTTCCAATGTTTACAATAATACTGTATTGATAATAGTCCAAGTTTGTTACATTGATAACTTAAAACCCTTCATTATCATGTGTAGGATCAATCCCAATTGCTTCTCAGGTGTTCTTAAATGAGCCCTATTTTCAGCTAACTTAATGATTTAACCTCAACATGAATTATGTTTATTACTTCATTAAATGTTAAAATCTTTTATATAATTTGATTAATGTTTGGTATGTGCATTATGGTTTTAAATTTAAATTTCGAAATCTGTCATACAATAATTTAAGTCATTCTATTTTACTCACATTATCCTTTCTCCTTTCCTACTCCTTACAAAACACTGTATATTAATTAATTATTTTACTTTCGCACACCTCACTTTACATATATATTAATTATTTAATTTTCACACAAAACACTTTACATTTATTAATTTTATTCCCTCCCTTCACTTCTTTCATAGATAGAATATCTATATTGATGCATTTCATTGTGAATAGAGAAAAAAATTGAGAAGACGATCTACGGTCGTATATATTCATAGATTCAAACGCATATACTCGCGCGTATACTTGTGTGCGATCGCAGGGATAGTGTGTAAACACTGGATATTTGAAGAATATCTTTAATTTTCGATATTCAATTTGATTCATCATGATCAAAGTATTGTTTACGTTATTAATCATACATAACATCTTTCTACTTTACAGAGAAACAGTTTCTAATGATGCACTTGACCGAACTGCGGAGATAGATAAGCCAACATGTTCTGATTCGAG